>DWNY01003176.1:0-10223 GCA_018250635.1 Telegonus apastus
GTAACAGGTGTAACTGTTATGAACCGAATAGTTGGACTTTTTCATGCCCTCTCATTTATCACGGTAGGGTTTATTTTATTGGCCAGCGGTTCCTAAATTGCAAAGGATATTTAATAAATGTGATTGTAAATAAATTATTTGTTACGAAAGTTTATTGGTTGTTTATAAATACCAACAATGTGTTGCTTGTAATTATATACTACGCTTTAGTAGTGCTAAATGAAAATGATTTTTGTAATTATAATTTTATGGCAGCGTAAAAGTAGTTACGGAATACAGGTAATTAGAAAGTTCGCATAATAGCTCCGTTTTTAAATTTCTTTTTATATAGTCATCTTATCCTATACTTTAAACGAGCAATTATTGAATATATGTATATTTTTCTGTAAATGATTTCTCCGGAACGGTTCTAACAATTTTGATAATTGTTTGTATTGAAATCCGTCTTCATATGAAAAATGCATTTTCATATGATACATTGTTATCTGAAATAAATGTCCGAGCGTGGGTCGGTCGCTAGTTTTTATCGGTCGCTAGTCTAACTAGTTTTACTAATGTCATTGTTTATTTCCAAATTATATGTATTATTTTTTGGTAAATGAAACCTTAAAGTAGGACATTAAATAGTATCTATTTAATGCAAGCAAAACACAGTCAGCATAACTGAACACCCTATTTGTGAAAGAAAATCGACACGTACGCATTTGAATCTATTGGACAAAACACGCACTTCATTCTTATATTTTGTGTCGGAAGGTGTCCCTTCTTCCATTCACAAAATAAACGGCCATGTTCCTTCGTGTCGAGGGACTCATAGGCTGTTCGTTTGAAAAATGCCCAGTTTTTCTGTCGGTTCATATGAAAAAGGAAGAGTTTGTTTGATCGTGTGAGGTTATCATGGGAGCGACGTGCCCCGCAACTAACAGCGTGTGCACAGAAATAAAGTTTTCCGGTTCTGCGTCGACTTAATCATATTAATTTGTATGGCACGTTTTGTGTACCATTGCCGGACACGGGTGGTTTTATTTATCGGGATAACTGAGGAGTTTGCTCCACCACGCTGCGATGCGAATTAGTGGTATTGATGGTATTGGCAGTTTTTTCATATTTTCTGCTATAACTGCAAGAATAATATTTATACTACTATGTAACCTAATGAAGAAATTCAACGCATAGGTAGTTTAATTTTTATTGTGTTTCATCATACGTGTGTCATATATTGGTATAGCACCGGTGAGCCTTTCCACTTTATTTAACCCTCACGCGTCCCCAAGGAGGTATTGCTGATCACATTCGGTCGCGACCTCGCTATTATCACATACAGTTTTAACTTTCTCCCATATTGTTTAATGTAATCAACCTCGTACGTTTATTAGGGTGCCGTTGGAATATAACGTGCATAATGTATGAGAATTACTGACAGAATGTGTTAGATTAGACGTAAGTTGTTCTCGCATACAATTTACCAATAGAGACAAAATTGCTGTGGAAAATTTTAAGAACTAATGACCTTTTAGAGACAAGAAATATCTTTGACATCAAGATTAATCTCAAAAATAAGATCACTTAGATATTGTAAAATTTTATTTTGGTATATTTTTTAGATATATATAAATTAATGCTACATTCTTAACATCGCAAAATTTACGATATACACTGTATATATTATGTTCCTACATATTATAGAAACAAAGCAAACACGCATTAATCCCACCTGATGGTAAGAGGCCACTACCGCCTATGGATACCTGTGATCAACCCCAGATAAGATAACAATTCTATCTTAGGTTGAACACAGATCCCTTGCTATCCCTGAGGACCAAGATGGAACGCTTCTGCTAAGAATGTCACTCTTACCACTTTTTCTACCTAATTTACCTATTTCCCTTCAAAACAAAACAGAGCGCTTAACACTGCTGTCACTAGGCAGAAATAGGTGTGGTGGTGGTGCCGTCAGAGTTAAACCATAAAGGTGTCTTCCACCTTAAAAATCATCGTTATCAATCCTATTCCAATATATACTTCAATTTTACATAAATATATGTACAGTATTTGAGTTTTAGTTTTCTTTGAATTCTAGAATTCTTCGCAAAATATGGTGTCTAAATTTATTTCCATGTATTTACTGGAACAGCTGATTCTATGTATATCGAGTTCAAATAGATTGTAACTAATTAGTATGAGTACCTATCAGTTAGGTCACGTATTGTACTTGTTTGTAAGTTTGAACATAAGGTTAATAGTTCAAAAGCAGGTGAAGTGTTATTAATTAAGTGAGCGCTTAGCGAAATGGTGAAAATATACCGGGGAATGGAAAATAGAAACATTAATAGAATTAGTTTACTGTGATCCTCAGTATTTTAATCGTATTATACTTTCTTTGTGAGCTTATATCTAATGGTAAGAGCAGATCGAAATGTAATCTCTTTAAAGCTTCTTGTCTTAACGTTTTACTGCTATATTGTATACTAGCTGAACAGGCGAACGCTGTTCTGCCATTTTTATTTAGAAGTTTGCCCGTGAGTCAGTGATGTTTTTACAATAACGCCATCTAGTCCACGATGGTAAAACTATTGGGGTACGTACGTAATTCGACGTAAAAAAAATTACTCCTGATTTTAAATTGTAATAACTTTTGATAGAGTTGAACGATTTTGATGAAATAAAGCCTTAATGTTAAGTTAAGATTTGTACTATGAATATATCTGCATTTCCATGAATTGAATCCCGTTGTTTTGGCGGCAAGTAATTTTAAATACACAGACAACTAGCTCGAGTTACGTTCTATATATATACAGATTGAAATTGTTATGTAGTAATTATGTATATAAGGTAGTAGAAATTTTTGTGGTTTGATTCTTTGCACTATGGCGACACCTATTTATGCTTTATAACAGCAGTGTCAACCGCTACTATGTTATAGTTTGAAGGATGTGGCATGGAAAGTATAGATAGTTATAAATGGCGTTCCAAGTTGGTCCTCATGGTGAGCAACGTATTTGTGGCCTACCTAGGGTAAAATACTCTTAAATTTATTTGGAGTTGTTTACACATGGTTTAGGGTGACAGTAGTCACTTACCATTTGGCGAACTGCATGCGGGTTAGCTATTTCAATATTATAAAATAAAACTTCATGTCTATGTCTATGTGAACTATACGTCTATTCTAATTATTATTATCACGGAATTGATATATACGTTCGCGGCAGTAAGTCCTTAAAATAAGTATACTATTCCTTACATTAATAACGAACTGAACATACTCTTCACTATATCTGTATACTTAAATATTTGTTTAGGCAATTTTACTATAACCAAATATAACTATGAAAATAAAAATAAAAATGCAATTTTTGTTTTGTTATCTTTCCTTTATATTTTTCCTGAGCGCATGAATAGTGTGCATGAATAAGGTACATTGTGTTCCCGTGAATGGTGCAACAAAATAGCGATAGCATTAATGATCGCATCAAAGGGTTTTGATACTGAAGCATTAGCAAACTTTTTTTGTAGCATGTTCTTTTGTTGATAACCTTTAACCTACAATGCTTTAATGTTTTTTACTTAATTGTTTGTTTTCAACTTATTGCAGTCATCTATATAATCATTAGAAGATTACGTATACGTGAAAGTGCATGTAGAGAAGGAGCAAGAAGAGATACTACTTAGGTATAATAACTGTTACAAATGTATTAAATAAAACAAAATAAAACGTTCATTGTTTACATTAATAACGACTATACTGACAATGCCTATGTCAAAAAATGAGTTATTCCTTTTTTACAGCTTAGCAAAATAAATCCCATTTTCTCTAAATTAGATGTTTTACTAATGCACAGATTAAATAATAAAACTTTTTTTAAAATTTGAATGTATAAATTTAGTTCATATTTGATTTCAATTATGGTCGAGTTTCGACTATTGTGGTGGATCCGATGTATCTATATGTATATGTAATCGATGTATTAACACGTGAAACTATAATTTACGGTACCATTTTTCGAATACTGTACATAAGCAATCGCCTATCTCGGCTGCTATTTTATATGTATAAATAATATTGACGTATTTAGTAGCATAATTTCCTTGTTAAAGCAAAACATAACTAATAACAAACACACATAAATATAAACGTATCTTACCGGGTGTCGATGTCGGTAAGTGCAGAACGAGGCGCGACGCCGCATATCTGCTAATTGAATCTGAGAACTTTGCAGAGAACTTTCTCGAACTTGCGCGAAATTTGATTAGGTTGTCATCTGTCTTCGCGCAATGAGTTTTAATTTTTAATTTTGGAACATATCACGAATGAGGCTGGTACTGATCCAGTATTGTCTGTGTTGTCGCACATACTACTTTATTCTGCTAGCTAGCTTTGTTTCCTCTCGCTTGGATAACTTTTAGCACGGGAAAGTTAATCGTTAATCTTTGTTATAAACTATATGTGTACCAAATTTCATTGAAATCCAATAAGTAGTTTTTGCGTGAAAGGGTAACAAACATCAATCCATCCATGCAACCTCACAAAATTTCCTCACAAACCTTTATAAAATTATTAAGAACTAAGATAAGATTAGTATGATATTTAGTTTGTGGCATTTGTCTTAGTCCTTATTAGTAATAAAGACGTGGTTGACTTCAGAGAATACATTATTGTCTTTACTGCAGTCTTCAGTGTATATGAATCGTGTATTGATAGTTTTAATCTAACAAGCCATGTGGATTTACTGTAAATTTTATCCGGTAGTTCAGGGTCACTTAGTGTGTTATGTAGTGCTATGCTTGATACTTATATAAAAAAGTAGGATGAAGTGGCAATAGATCAGCCACATAACTGGAAAGTCAGGCAACTGAGACACCGATCAACGAGACATCAGTCAACCGAGCCTAAGAAAGAGTTCAGAACGTTTCTAAACTGAGGAAAGACTTGAAGAATGCAGAGATGACAGCGAGAAGAACGGTAAAAAATAGTTGCTGAGCACTCATAATCCGTGTAAATGGCTTTAAGTCGTGAAGATCTAAGTCTGAAAGTGGCTGTGTATATTAGATTACTATTGAAAAACGTATGACCCACTTCTCGCGCTATTTAGTTAAACTTATAATAGCTTGCATGATCCATCACTCCAACTTCATGCCAGATGGGTCTCTGCTTGCGTATTGTTTGTAAAAAGATGCCACTAACGTTACTTGAAGAACTCTCAACTTATGACGATCGATAAATCATACACGGAAGTTTTGAAAGCTATAACTGGCGTCTTTCTCCAGACGCGACTTCATGCCCCTTCGAGATTTCTCTTATTCACCTTACAGCGTTTACGGTTCAACGGCATTTCGTAAAGTATGTGCCAATTTTATTGCAATATATGAAAATTTGAAATAGTTTTTAACCGTACTTAGTCTTCAGTCCTCAGGGGTAGCAACGCATAAGTAGTAAATTTCAGGAAGGACTCTGATCTTATGTGGGGTCATTTACTGATGCCCATGACAACAACCTGTTTTTACGACGCTCCATATGTAAAAATCCGTCAAGTCGTTTGGGCTGTGGGGCATGCCAAAAAAATTGACATTACATTACATACGCTCGAAAAATATTACCTACCTTCTGACGTCGGGTAAAAATTACATTAAACTTCACAAATTTCTTACCGATTCCCATAAACAAGTTGTTCTGCATTCATCTTGGGCCGGCAACAAATTGATGATCCTAATTAAAACGTTACGATCTTTAGAACAAAGGAACACTAATGAATAGGTCTCCGCCGCGAAATACAAGCGATACTAATAAGCGACAACAACGGGAATGGGCATTTCACGGTGTTGTAATTACCTTAGTCGATGTGCAAGTAATTGCCAATTCATTTGAATGCAAAGCTATTGATGTTACCTGAAAATAATTCGGTTTCTTTCGGCCGTGTTCGTCTATTGTGGGTTTATCGTTTAACTGGAATGTATCACTATTGTAACATTTATGCGTATATGTGGGAACGTGTTTGCATGATATAAATGTTCATATAGGCGAATAGGGTTCTAGAACGCCTCCAAATGTGATGTGGTAAGGGACACATGCTTAATGCTTATCCGAGGAGTTCGCACTACTTAGGGCGCGGTAGCAACGCATCTGTGGCCGACCTCAGGTTGGATTCTAATCTTATCTGGGGTTGATCACAGGTTTCCATGGGTGGCAGTGGTTACATCTTATCAAGTGGACTGTAGTATATATCTCTGTAGTCGAGTCATCGTATACTCTTTCATAGGATACATGGATATGACTAAAAATGACTAGAAAAAATCACCATTGGAATCAATTCATGCAGAGTTACTGGTCTACGTTGCTTAAAATCATACGTTCATGTTAAAGATGCATCCTTTATGTTTGTAAATTGTAGCAGTGGCTAACACGGCTAAGTTTTGCAATAAATCCACATTTCACCAGTAAAACGTACTAATTAAGTTACGTTACAATGCAAGAGCTACTTACGTAAGCTCTTTTGTGAGCAGATATCTCTACAACAATTTCTCTCCGTCCCTTGGCGGGGCCGAGTTTTGTTAAGTTTCGTTGTTAGCTTTTGTTCCGAAAGCTGTAAGTGCAATAGTCTCGACAGAAAAGTTGCGGCTAAACTTGCGAACTCGGGTCCTGGGTACAGTTGGCAACAAGTTGCAACGGTTTAGCTCGGAAATTGTTATCTGTGCATTCAATACGTCATTGTTCGGTAACTAAATTTGGAATCTATGCTGTATTGTATTCAAAGTGATGTACTAGCAATATATATAGAATAGGGGAGTCATAGGCAGATCTGTGAGTGGGAGTGTCCAGCAAAAAATAAAACAGGGAAGATGAGAAACCTATACTTATCTTTGTCTAATCTAGATAGCCAGATAGGTACCCGCATTTGCTTATTTTTTCGTATCAATGGATATATTATAGGCTGTTTCCCCTACTGTAGTATATTAACTCTATGACTAGCAATGTTTACTATATCACGTGAAAAGCGAAATATGTATATTGACGAAATACAGTGCGTGTTTACTTTGCAGTATACGCTGTGATAGACTAATGGCCGAAACTCTACCTTCCAAACGGAGATGAGTATCGAATCCCAGGCACGGCAAAGGCGCCTGTGATTCAATACTCTCATATCCTTTTGAAATATAAATTTGTTTGAAAAATGTGTTTTTTAAGCAAAAGCGATTTTTATAAAATAATCCCACCTTTGTTTGTCAATAATAATAAAACGATTCGCTTAGTAAACGAAGCAAAATTACTCGGACGTGACTCATGATAACTAAACCAAGTTTACTATTACCGGCAAAACAACATTAATTTTACCGGAAGGCAAGAGAATCCATTATCGGAAGAATACAAAACAATTAATTCTTATAATGGCTGAGTGGCAGATTGCAGGCGTTCAAGCGCGATCAATTTGTAGGTAAATTGTTATTGTGTTTATCTATATACTAACACGTGAAGCGAACATTTGCGGTACCATTTTTCGAATATTCCGGGCACAGTGGAGTATGAGAGTAGGTATACGTGAAAGTTCATGCAGAGAAGCTTTTTAATGGATGATATTTATGTAAATTTGTGTTACAAAATATGCATTAAATTGGGCAAAATAAAACAATAAATTGACACTGTTAAATGATATCGTCAACTATGTCAGATGCCTATGTCAAAATGCGCTATTGCTTTTAAATGCGGCTTAGCAAATTAAACCTCATTTTCCCTATAATCGGAGTTTTTCTAATACACAGACCTAAAATACATATAAAAGTTTGGAATAAATACATATAAAGTTTTTAATTTTTATTTTTATGGTCGAATTTCGACCGTTGCGGCGGGTCTACTAGTATTTTAAAATCCGTCAAGCCGTTCGCTGTGGGGCGTGTCAAAGAAATCAACATACACGCTCAAAAAACATTACCCCATGACGCAAAAGAGCCAGGTAAATAGTATCAATCCTTCTAAAATAAAAAATACAAACCTGGTCTCATATTCAGCTTCTCCCATAACATCACGTCGAGTGGAGTGAAAATAAAACCGCTGATTGAAAATGTCACCAATATTATACCCCACACCCACTGCACTACAGAATCTGTAAAAAAAAAAATTACAATTACATTAGTTACAAAAACAAAAAACACGGTACCTTATAAACAACTAGATTAACCCGCGGCTTCTCTCGCACTAATGTATACAAGCGCTTTTATAACAGTAATGATATACCTAGTAGTTATTAAAAGGAAAGGAGGACCAAATACAATTTAAATGTAATTAAGTCATGTCAAAAGACGTAGGCATAAAAATAGGTAGATACGTTATAGATATAAAAGTTATTTTTGTATCCCTCGGGATTAGTATCTTTTTTCGGGATGAAAGATACTCTATGTCCATTTCTGGACTCCTGGCAATGTGTGTTAAAATTTTTACAAACACCAGTTGAGTAGTTAAGGCGTGAAGGCGTTACAAACAAACAAACTCATATTAACAATAATAATAAATTTATAGTGTGTATTTGGAATCGACTTCTTATAAACAATTGAGTGAAAAATGTTTTCTGTTAGTTTTTTTTCATACGCGTGTTTTTAGTTCTTTTTTAAAATTAATATTTCTTATTTTTAGTTGGATTTTATAACCAGATGATTCCATTGTCATCGGTCACAAGTATGTAAAGTTTCAAATTAATTTGATGTTTCGAAGTCGGTCAAAATCATGTTCAAAATTTCCGTTACAAACACACCCGGATACCAAGCTATTACAAGGGTGCAGAGATTTAGGGTGTTTAAGATAGATGAATACATACATATGTATGTAAGTAGATACGCGTTACATACATTTACTTATTACATTATTAATATCTTATTGATTTAATTTGAAAATAAATGCCGATATTTTTTCTTATCTTTATGTGACCTCTGAAATCATTTTTATAGTCTTTTGCTATAGGACATTATAATTTTGACCCATTGATTTGTAATGATACGTAGTGCTGTCATATCAATGTCATGACCATAATGATAGACCATTATTTTTAATGTAAAATTCGCTAACATCGCGTCATTTTTGAGTTCTAGTTCTAGTTGAATTTAGATACATTGGCGTTAATCGTTTTCAGTTTTTAAATACCCCTGTATAATCTGTGTTCTGTTGCGTCAATTTTAAAAACATACTTTTTTATCTATCGATCGTGTTTTGTGGTGGTAGGCTTTAATAGCATTTTGGCAAATTGAGATTTCCCGCCAAGCATGGTGACCATGCCTAGGGAGCGGCCGCGCTCTAACAGTCTCAGTTCGCAACTTGTATGTATGTAAGATGTTATGCTTCTATAGCGCGATTCAGAAACACTAGCGGCGCCATCTCTTGACGAGTTGCGGGAAGTCGTGGTGTCTTTCCGCGGATGTGGTAGGATATTCCTATAGTTTCGGGAAAAGAATAGAGCTACGGTATCCCCTGTTTGTCGTAAGAGGCGACTAAAAGGGGGCTTCCGGGGTTGCGGGCGCCAAGAGTGGGAGCTCCAACCGTCCGGCCAACGACCCCGGGAAGGACGACGGCATATGTGGTCGCATACCGTCGTAAACACTAGATGATGAGATGAGTTTATTTGCTCATCTGGGTGGAGCCCGATGGGGCAACGGGCTAAGAGGGCCCCGGTTGCGTTCTTCCAGAGATCCCGGAGTCCTCTTTCCAGCGTTGATGTCGGCCACCGGGGGGGTTTTAGTGGATAATAATCTCACATAACCCACCGTCGCTGCCACGGCACTGGGTACCTTTGGAAGGTTTCCCCCCCGAAAACAAAAAAAAAGGATGTGTTGGGAGGGATAGTAGCGTTTTCCTGTGTAAGTTCCAGCAAAACCCACTGATGTCACCAACACATAAGACGCGGTGATTATTTTCAAAAACCTTTATCAGGAGCGGTTTCTGTCAAGCACTGGATCTTAGGGGTAATGGATGGATTGATCATTTATATATAAACCTAACGATAAGGGTGACGGGCTGCCTGATGAAGACCCCATCTTTGTTTGGATTTTGTCCCCCCACCTCAGGGTACGCTTCTGTAACCGCTTCGTAATAAATTTGTCACTGAGTACAGCCTTTCGTCAGTATCATTTTATGTAATGTCAATTGTTAAATATCCGGCGAGTTAAGTTATGTTGGCATTGACACATAAATTGAGGTTGAAAATCCTATACCTTAAACGAGCAATTCTTGTATATTTGTGTGTAAG
>DWNY01003177.1:0-10223 GCA_018250635.1 Telegonus apastus
AATGCACCTATGTATGTAGCAACAACTGACATTACTGTCCGCGACGGCCGCCGCATGCGCATGGAGCGCGCGCTAATGTTTTTTCAAAAATTACAGTAGCCCAAGCCTACGGCTTAGACCTCCTAGATAAATTTCAGTGAAAGTCCCGTCAAAATTGGTCTAGCCATTTAGAAGACTACCTCAGAAAAACAGACTGACAGGAAAAAATATATAATTGTATTTTCGTTATAGGTACCGTGTATACTTTTATATGCATTTAAAAAAACTTTGTCATTTTGACATTACAAACAGACACTCGAATTTTATTTATATGTATCGATGTATAGAAATACATCTATTTTCCCAGTTATGCCAAGTTTGGTTTAGGTACCCTATTTGATAAAACGCGCTGACTGGTTTACACATAAGCCATACTAAATCAGTAGGTCTAGTACAAAATATTAATATTAAATAAGTTGCGTTATTATTTATATTTCCTCATGTTACTCGTTAATCGCTGCTCTGTATCGGTAAAACCAGGACATAATCGTAACAAAATTGGCTAATGATAAATTATTTTACATAAAGATAATACTGCTGCGTATGACGTACATTAGATAGAGTATGAGGGTGCTTTTGTGTAAAAATATCAAAGGACCCTTTGAATGCGGTAAACGATTAAATGTTCAGGGCTCCCGTTTCCATTTTTGTTCCTATTATTTTCTGTAATAACATAAAATACATTATTATACGGTGAAGTATGTTTGTCGGTATATGCTATGTGATGTCGGTCTTCAAATGCAACACTCGCAGTTTTCCCTTGGATGTCGTTGACGTCCAATAGTCAAAATGTGGAAGATGGGTATCAGCGTCTTCCTGTGTAATATAAGCCTACTGTGATCAACAGGCACAGACGGAATCATTGTTGCCAAAAGCCTTAGGGGAAACCTATACCCAGTAATGGACTTCAAAAGACTGAGTTCCTTTATTTTAATATTAAACTTTGATTTGGTCGCATTTCAAATAGTATTAGCAAAGATTCTGATATTATACAACAATGCAAGTACTATATAATGGGATACTAAAACAAATAATTTGGAATCATAAATAAATAAGCTTATTCAATATAAATTATGGTCCGAATTATCAAATAAAAGTATAAACTATTCGAATAATAAATACTTTAAAATATTTTAATACTAAGAAGTCGGAAGCAGTCGTTTGCCAAAGAAATGTAAATTGAAAGTAATACCTAAGAATAAAACATTTCCCCTACATTTTCAGCGAATTAATTTAGCAGTAACTGTTAATAATCAGCAGGTTTGTATCTACATATAACTACTGTCATATTCCTAATTGTTTTAATGAGCACGAACCACATCAGTGCAAATTGGAAGAGGAATAGGCGTTAATTAGGTACTTCAATCAATACACGTTTCAATTGCTTTAATCAGCACTGTCAAAACAAATGTAAATGTTTAAACGTATATTGTTATTAATACACGTTCAAACAATTTTTGTTTACATCATTTGGTACCAACATCATTTATCGAAATAAGTTATGGATAAATATGGAATTATGTCACGGGGATACTTATGTCTCATTTCTTATAGGTACTAACGTATATGTGTCGTATTCAACTGTAGTGTTGTTTAGGTTAGGTTACGTTATATTTAAGTGTAATGTCATATTTAAAAATTGAAATAGCAAACGAGCATATCGTATATTGACGGTAAATAGTCATTGCCGCCACATCGGTATCTTTCATCAACTACAAATAAGTATAAAATAGTAGATGTGTTCGATATGAAGCCGATCACATTTGCGTTACACCCGAGGCTAAGTTGATCGCCTCATATGTAATTCTGCCGACATTTACATCAACCAAAACGCAAGAACTACGTTTGGTTACAAGTAGGTGTGGCAGTGACTCCTGTCGAACTATACTAGTATCAAAAATTGGGCAGCAGGAATCACTTATCATCAGATGGGCTACACCCCCTCTTGCTGGCAATTTAATAGAAAAAGAAACAAGAGTGGCATTGCTGTAACTGCAGCTTATTATAAGAAATATCCCAAATATTGTAATTCAAATTACGGCAAAAAGCTTCAAGGACACCGGGAGCGGTGCCAAGTTCACGTTAGCAAAACTTGCAACGACATCAGAATCATAAGTTCTGAAATTAATTTAGCCACGTTACGTGTTCGGGGTTGCGAGACATAAGCTAAATCTAAACTTGAGGATATACAGCAAAAGCGAGAATACTAATTACTACTTTAACATCCTCGGGAGATGTAGCATTATGTCTGGATGTATCTTGAATTTTGCTTAAACTTTATACTAGTGAGGATATAGGACGGTTGGGGAATTGATCAGATATTATATAAGAATGTAATACAAATGAGAGCTTAGTCCACTTGATAGTAAAAAGTCACACACGTTCATGATAATGTGTAACTAACTTTAAATAGAACAGGAGTTTTATCTGATGTAAATCAAAGATTCGTAGTTACGTAGATAGTATTCACGTACACCGGCTCTACTAATGAAATACAAGAACTGCTTTACGCTAGAGATTTATATTATGTGTCTGTGGGACCATCCGAGCAGATCATACCCGTTTTTCATCTGGAAAGTATAAGACTTCTATGATATTTGATTAAAGACTCCTTAGATTATCCAAAACTAATCTGAATATTTTACAATAGCTACACGTACAAAAACCATCTTCTTTATCGCATTATTTCTTGATTATTAAAACCAAACATGAGTTAGGTCGTCTGTATATCAGACCAATGTGACCAGTATATCGTTAGAGGCGAAAGATCTTTATCTTATTAATACTAATGATAAGATTACACTAACACAACGTCCCACGAGATTAAAACAAAAAGTTTTGAAATAAATTTATCGTCATTACGTGTCTGGGATTTTCAAGTTTTCTATGTTAAGATCTTTATAATTACTACCAACTATTAATAACTATTTTATTACTAAGTAAACAAGTTTAAATAGCGAAAGAACATTTTTCCTTAAAGTACTTAAGATATAAATGACCTTGCGTGACACAAAGCTGGCTAGACATTATCAACTACAGCCTTGTCTGCATAATTAAAATTTAATCTAGATAAATGAAGTCTGGAAGAAACTCGAATCATATGTAACATAAACTCGTAAGATATTATGTCACTTAACACAAGATGTATTTCATTGCTAGATGAAGACAAGACATGTTTAGACTCGAAACTGATGGATGAGTATGCTTGTGTAAAATACTTTTTTATAAGAAAGGAGTAGCAAAAGAGCAAGTAGTCTACATGATAAGTGGCCACTGCCGCTTAGATAAGGTAAGAAACCTACCTAAGGTCCAACACGCGCATTGCTACCATGAGGACTAAGTTGGAACGCCTTGTATAACTATGTCTCCCTTTAAACCAGAATAATAAGCGCTTAACACTACTGTTATAAGGCTGAAATTATTGAATTATTATTGAATCTTATAACAGCAACACCTATTGTACGTGTATTGCTAGTGCCGACTTAGTTGAACTACTTGGGGTTCTACCACCTTCAAATGAAATTACCAATTACCAATTAACTTATAACACTGTACCTACTGTGTAGCATCATTGGCCTAGTTCCTAAGATGAGATTTTAATTAAAAAATATAATGAGGTTACCCTTCATAATATCATTATGTAATAAAATATTAGTCTTCTGAAGCATGCTTGCGTAGTAAGTCGTTCTTTTTAATTACATTTCTTTTCAGACAAAAAGAGTTTTTGTACTATTTTCAAGGGCGGATGCGAAAAGCCAAATGGGTATATTAATCCGTCCAAATATCCACCATCCATCCATTGCTGGATATAGGGTTGCTGGATTGTTTAAAAGATTTCCTACCTTACTTAACTTCACTTCGATTTAAAATTTTGGAAAAATTGTCTTTTATTTAATAATCTGTTTGTCCTCAGAGTGGTGGTTACGGGCAAGGCACATTGTTCTCCCTGCGTTCCCGTCGGCGTTCTGGGTCTTTTCTCTCCCTGGAGCTGGCTGGACGGGGTGCTGCGAGGCTGGTGCACGCTGGAGGAGGCAGCTCCCGGTCAATATACTTGGCTGTACCACTTTATGACTTTAGGTGGCATCACGTTGCTATCAGGTACGGTTGATACAACTTCTTTGTAATTGATGTCTGCTTATACAGTTTTAATGTTATACATTTTATTTGATAATATGAACTCGTTTTTATTACTTTTTCTTATATCAATTATGTTATCTTCATGTCTTGACAAATATTAATGTCATCGATTCTAGTTTGTCGCATTTATATGGGTCACATCAAATT
Source organism: Telegonus apastus (assembly GCA_018250635.1). Classification (NCBI taxonomy): domain Eukaryota; kingdom Metazoa; phylum Arthropoda; class Insecta; order Lepidoptera; family Hesperiidae; genus Telegonus; species Telegonus apastus. Next base: position 4,324 of record DWNY01003177.1, read on the forward strand.
ATTTGGTACTTTAAATGGTAACTTCCATCAATTTATTTTGTGTAAAGATTTTGATTCCCACCAACATTATCATGAGCTTAATGTGTAAATTATAATATCGTACATAAGGAGAATGGAAACTGCGAAGTAAAAATAAAACCTTGAATATCACAATCCAGAAATAACTTACCCAGCTTCAACTAAATTAGCTTTACAAAGTGTCCATAAAAAGAAAAAGACAAAACCATCCTTCACAAATAAAAATGAACAAGTTATTTCGAGGCTCAGTTACTTTGACCCGAAATTTTGATACTTTCCTCCAAAAGGTTAATTTACCAAGAAGCCAGAATATAAAATTTATTCAGCATGAAGCGACCATTTTGACTCGGTCGAAATTAAATATTGTCATATTATGCAATTTAATTTCACGATAGATTAAATGTCACTTCGCAAGAAGTCCATTCTACAATTACGAGTCAGTCATGAGAATAATTCAATCTTGAGCTGTCTGAAATTGACAACATGAAAGAAAATTAAACTGTTCGCGATGTTTAATTAAAGCCCTTATAGGAGTATAATGTGCGTGAGAGTACTTACGCCTATTAGCATACATGAGACAAAGCCTTTGCCTAATTTCAGAGACAAGGTAGAGTAACATGAAGTTGAGGAGACATCAAAAACGAAATTGCTTTATTACTTTTGTATTCAGTTGAAGTAATAAATGAGCTACCTTTTGAATTACTTGTAGATATAAAACTATTTACTGAGGCATTAGGGTACATACAGGAGACAGAACGAAAAATTATCGTAAATAAAAGCCTTAAAAAGTAATCTTTAACCATTATCCTATTGTTTATCTTGAACAGTGTTTTACGTAGAATTATGATAGGCAGAGGAATGAATATAAAATACAAATGATGCACCTGTTCAAAAGTATTGTTATTTAGTTCTTTTGTACTCTTAATGTCCAAAAAGACCTTATTAAGTTCTGAAAGTCTCAAAAGGTGATCCCTCAGATTACTCTTAGGAACTTGCAACCACATATTGCATTGGCGAAGACTCAGCAAATCCTTCGGGAAATCCAACCCTTTCTTGATATGGGTCCTGACCCAAATCGGTTTAATCAATATGATGGAAGAAAACAAATTATTCTTTGAAACATGAGACGATGCAAATGAAGTCATTTTTATGGATTTATTCAGGCTTTATCGATACGCAAAAGTTACCAAGTTGCAAACTTTTACAAGGTTTGTAATCAAAGTACGCTAAACGTTTAAACACCCAAAGAGCTTTTAATAGGCCATTAGTATCCATTGAGTTTATTGGGCCCTATAGGTATTTCAGTCGCAATTCTGTTATAAATGATTCTCATTATTGAGAGCTTATATTATTTTATTTGTTTAAATTTTAAAAAAGTGGGTCTAATTCAAAGTTATACAAAATTGATATTATGATATAAATGAAATTTCCAATTGTAAATCGTTTGTAAATAAAAAATGATGAAATGCAATAAAATATTTATACCAAGGGCGATTATAATAAAGAGTTACAATTGGATGTACCGAATCTGAGCATTAAATGCTGAAAATGGATCCAAAATTAATGAAATATGCTGCTTTGCTAACGGCATAAGATTTACCTCTGTCCTGTAAGATATACTATTTATAACATGATAAATAACAAAAAGAACTGTATAAAACATGGAGCGATAAAGTTGATCAATTAAAATAAAAGCTAGAAGAACCCTTAAAAGCATTAAAGTTAATCCAAATCCAAATCTAATTTGTTTTAGTGTTCACGATGACGACACCGTACGAGTATACGTAGACTGCCGTTGGTTGAGGACCGACGTCCTTGAAAAGGACGCTTTAGACACTCCAAGGGATGCTGATCTCATTATAGGCTATCTCTTCTCGGTAAGTGGTAGCTTTATTAAATAGAAATTCAAGCGGACCGAAAAAAGGGACATCGCAAATATTTACAGAGGACCCATAAATTTTTCAATACTCTTTCACGTCTGTCGAAGCTTTTGTTGCATGTTATTTTTTCTTCGTTCTCGTTTGAAATTGTATTTTCAAGCGTTTGATATGCGGGCTCTATGAAGGATGAACGGTTTGGGTATTGTGGAAAAAATATTGTTGCTTTCCTGTGTTTGGGAAAATTGTTTCTTGTTCTCTAAATTGTTCTGTTGCGTTATATGAATCCTGTTCAAAAATTTGTACAGATGTTATAGAAATTAGAATACCATTCACTATACAGTAAGCATATGCTCGGAAAGAATTTAATAGATTTATATATATTTTTGGTTTAATGAAAATATTATTTACCGGTACGAAATTTTAAATTTGTCCAATGCCGAATACATTATTTTTCTTTTAAAATTTCCGGCTTTTTAATACTATAATTCCTTCTTGTTTATATAATTCCTGTATTATAGGAATTTCTTTCGCAATTCAAGAATTCGTAACATATATTATTTTTAATGGTATAAAACTTCATAAACCTGATATTTTTAAAGTAGTGTCCGCGGATTTCGTTTTATAACTTGTCCCAGAACGGCCATAAAACGCGGTTTCAGTGTGAAATTTATAGTTGCAAAAAAAAAACTTGGCGAAACTTCAGAGCATAAAAAATGAGATAGTATGAAAACTCGTTTGTTTTATCGCTAGTGATTAAAATGTAAGAACATATACAGTATCAAGTGGTAGGTAAATATGAGGGCGTAGTTTTGGGATAATACCCATTATTTTCATAGTAAGTTTCTCATGATGTCAAGAACTTTAACGTCTATGGACGCTGTAGGCTAACAAGATAATTATAAGTTTAGGCCGCTTGTTTTTTTAGAAATTGAAAATTTCAAGGCAATAATGTACGTTTTACCTGAATTGTAGACACAATAAGTTTTGTAATTGATACAAATTCCATGTGAAACACAAAGATACCATTACGATGATATATTATGCTAGGTAAAGTAGCTTCAATCTCTATAATCGTAAACTGCTGTAAATAAACAACAGTATACATATTTACAATGTACCTCCTTTGCGGCCGAATTGAATTGAAATGAAAGGCATCTTCCCAAGCGTCGGAGGGGTTGTACACATTTTTACAGCGACACAAATCTCTGAATTACTTATTTAAAAGATATTTCGCAGGTAAAATTCGTGACTACTATAAAGTATTCGTTTTTATACGTTCAACTAGTTATAAGTATAACTGTTATAGGTATTTATTTGAGATTTTAAAAAAATATACATTTATGTATCGAATTTCTTTCACCGCTTCATCTACGTAGCCTTTCCGCTATACTTGTTTACCATTCAAAATGAACTTAAATTTAAAATATTATAAGTAACCTGAACCTATAACAATTTTATATATCTAATTAACGAAAGAGTTTATGTAATTATATTTAATGTTGATTTTTATAATGACCGTTGTAGATTTTTACACACACAATATAATGAACGGACGCGAGGTAATACGAAATCAAATCTATGTATATTGTAACAGTATCTGAATCGACTTTTGTTATGAATTCAGTATGCATGTGTATCTAATTACTTATCATGATAATTTCCTCAAATGTTTCATTGAATATTTTTTTTATGACAGGGTGACCTTGAGCAGTTGGTACTCGTGCCCAAAGCAGGACAAGCCCACAAGCAATGCTCCAGTCAAGTGACTGGACTGACGACCCCGTATGTAGCACTGAAGGATACGTAAAATTTGCCATCAACTTTATCATTAACATTGTATTCAAATTTGTCATCATCAGGACCATTTCGTTTTTCAAACTGTTATTCAACGTTGTTCTAATACAGAGAATACAACGTTATAAAACGTTACAATATCACAAACGTTATAACGTTATAACAACTATTACTAACGTCACTAACTACCAGCAACCGCTATTCAATCTATTATCTACATGCATGAGTTCATTAGCAGGTATCTAATGTTTTATTAAATATTGATATTAATACAGAATTGCATTGAAACTATTCTTCATTAAGTTATTATATTATTAAGACAATTTTATCCAGTAGCTTCTTCGAACCATATATAACCGAATCTTCCACCATGTTTATTTTTTGACATATCTATCAACAGATTAGTACCGGTAAGTAAGAATTCCTTCCCTTCAAAAATGTGTGAGGAAGCTAACCTATGGATGTGTGTCAAATCCACAAAATTTTAGATTACATTTCCTTTAATCCTAATAAAGCTACTCTTTCGCTAAATTTGTGTATGTGCTAATTTGTGATGTGTATCACATAAATAATTTAGCTATATCCTATCTATCCCATCTAAGGTGATAAGGCAGACTTATACAGTGACAGAAATGTTAAACGAATTAAACTTACACGCATTCAAAGTGAACCCCTTGCTACTGCCTCACACGTCCAATATGTGCTAACAATTCTAAATTTTTGTGATAAGTAATACTTTATTAAATTTGACTAATTTACTATAAATTGCGCAAGCTAACCTAACCTAACCTAACCTAACGCAATAAGAGAAAAGCTTTTGGCTCACATATTACAGATTGTAATAATGATAAATTAATTTCATTCTTTACTTCATGCTCGCGTACAGAATATAATAATTATATCATTGGTATATCACTAATAAATGTATCTTACGTCATATAAATATAGACGCCCGCATGTACATCTAAATAATTTTATTTACTCGCATAAATTATCACAACTGTTGAATTCATAAATTCCTACAAGACCTTGTAAATAGGCTAAGTACTCAAATGTCGAATGAAAGACAAATAATGTAAATAAGTTACTACAATTTTCATAAAACGACCTTGTTTAAGTATAAATGCGTACTGAGGAATCCTTAACAACAAAACTTAAAAATTATGTAAGTACTTACAGATTTAATTATTCTATTAAAGGAGATCACACATGCGAAAATTTGCTAATGAAATGTCGTTATTTGTCGCAATTTGTCTTCGGTCACTGACGACAGGCAGCGACTGTTGCGAATTAACTATTGCCCCCAAAAATCGGCGGCGGTCGCCGGCGCAAACTATCGCTCGTATACGAGTAATAGCACCTATTATAAGATCAGTAAATCATGAAACATAAATACGATTTAGTTCAGACTGTTTATTGCTAACTTTATATAGAAGTGGGCGGATAATTTTATACTAACTACTACTTTTTGTCACTTAAATTGCTACATTGTCTTACACCAGACCTTACCTACACGAGATATTCTTAGCCTTTGCCTAGCCTTAATAGCAACGGTTCCAATATGAATCTCGCAACATTTCCCAATCTTAAGGTTTCCAAGCCTTAAGGTAAGGATTATAGTCTTGCCAAAAGAAAATAATCCCCAAAGGCTTCAATTTTCATAAACTCATGCGTGTATATGCTTACGGTATTTGCATTCCATTCGTTTTGTTTGTAGACACGATACTTAAACTTCTAACTCTAAGGAAATTGTAGACATTATAACTTCAATACTCATCTTCATAGTTTTATTTTGGATTTCAGATCTTTGTAAATACAAGTAACTAGTTAATGTAACCTAGATTAGGATTAAAATGCAGTATTACATAAATATTGTTTGATTAAGAATGCCTAAAATTAAAGTACTAATAGCTATAAAACGGCAAAATTATTTTATTCCTTTATACAATCATGAGTTTCTCTTAACCATCTAAAGCCTTTGTATAACTTATGTATATAGGGTGTCCTAAAGTTAACAGAAGATTTTAATTCGCACCCATTTGTGTTGTAAAGTGCTGGCAACCGTGAAATTAAAACAATTTGCTAAATAAAAGTTTAAAGTAAATGAAAATAGAGCATTACACAGCAAAATAACGTTTCCTCTATTTTTGCACATTTTTTAAAAAACTAGTGAATTATTATATTAAAAACTTTTGTTTTAAATATAAT
>DWNY01003178.1:0-10222 GCA_018250635.1 Telegonus apastus
CCCGTATTGATGCACTTATTACGTAAGCAGGATTTTAGTAATTTCAACCAGCTTTTGGTGCTTAGGTAATACTTGAATGACCCCTTTATAGATATTTGAGATATTAACCTACGACGATCTCAAATACAAAAAAAAAATAAGAAAAAAATCTTTTTTAACATATTATCTATATAAAAATATTTTTCGTAGTTTAATAGAAATAATAAGGTCAAGAACGCGACGCGCTACCTGTAATTTATTATGATTGTTCAGCCGTGTAAATCTTTCCAGTAAATTTTGTTTCAGCCACATTTATTTATGAAGATTTCGACAAATTGCCGTTCTAGATTTCTTTTAAAGCACGTAAATAAATTCACGGCGATCCTTTACAAATATCAAAGAAACGCGTATTTTAAATTGTTTAAAAATTGTAATGCTCCTCTATTACTCAAAACGTTTGTAAATAAGGGATATTAAGCGGAGATAAGAAGATTTAAAGCTTTTGATATATGTACTTTACAATTATAGCTTTTTATAATATGTATATCCATTCCTGAAATGATATTGTGTGAAATTCCGTCGCAAATTCAAATTGGAATACATTACAATCTTTATCCGAGACAATAGGCATGAAGTGAATTCATTTTTGGTATAAATAAAATTTGCGTGTCGTCGGAGATGTTATTATACAGGTACATCATACATGATTGTAACGTCAAATTCCTCACGTACATTAGTTCATCTCATCTCGACTCTCTAAAGTACGTCGCTATCGGCACTATTCACTTTTTAATTTGATACTTCACTCTACATTCAGCTTTCCAAATCACAGATAGGTCTCACAGTATAGCACAGCAGTCCCACAGATGCTATACACTTCTGGACACACTACTGAAGTTATCTATCTCAGCTTTGAAAGTTTCATTCCGATATCTTGCTTCACCGTCAAAGTAATTAATACATAATTTTATGATACGTATCGTACGTACGATCCTTAAGTCCAGATTTCACTTTGTAAGTAAATCTTTTATTAGAGCCCATTAAAATTTTATTACATTAGTATATCAAAACACACCTCCTAGTATAGTTATGATCATAAATTGTTTACTACAAAACACTTATACAATGTAGTAAATTAGAGGACTCCCGCTGTTATACAAATATCTACGCGGTTTGAGCGAACAATAAATATCTACATACATCTATCTTTCCTTTTGTTTTATTTTCCGTCCGTTGATTCATTATTGGACACACGTGTCACACTTAATGGGTTTTCAGAGATTAGAGATTTAGAAATAGTACGAATGACTGTCATTTCGAATGCTAGGGCATTGTGAATAGAATTTTACTGTGCGGAAAATAACAACTGTGATATTAACCTTAAGTTTAGCAAATATGGCTAGCATTACATCGATTACATATAACAATAATTAGACTCAATGTAATTTTGAAATAAATGTGTTTTACTAAGATTGAGTATCTTTTTCGTGAAGGATACACGTGAGTAGAAGTATGAACAAGAGCTTTTAATATGTGTGGTATAACGTATGTGAAGATATAAGATTGATATTTGATTTCAGTTAAAATGCATATATATTAAAACGTGTAATGCACACATAAAACTTCTATTCGCCCAACAACAAAGGTTGTATTTGGTTATTGTGTATAGGTGTTTATTTCAATAACACATTTTATGCCAAATGTTTTATGTTATACTTGTGTAATCATGGCTATAATCTATACGTTAGGGGCCCATTTGTAGAGCACAAATTAGTACTAGACTGTCTAATAATCGAGTGTTTGCCCTTTTAAATCCTTTTACTCTGTAGGATTTTGAGAGCTGATATCATTGTCATCAATGCTGCGTAACCAGTCATACTACCTACACGTGTATACCAACAGTTATACCTTTACAGTAATAGATATAGCGATGTGAAAATCACACTCGCAACCTAAAGCTCAAGCCGCACAACCGCAAGGGGCAATCAAAAACTTTCGAAGAACAGTAATTCATTCCATGCCGCGGCAAAAATTTCCTCCAACCTTTTCACCTTCTACACTTCACCGCAAATAAATTTTATTCAGTACGCGGCCGGTGGCGCAGTTTCCCCGGTACATTTGGTCGTTAAGATAAATAAATAAACTTACCCCGTGGAAGACGTTAGCATTAAAGGTGTTGGCGTATAGATTTGGGCTCTTAGAGCTGCGACAGCCCAGTGGTATCGATGTTACACTTACCACCGCCAATCCTAGAGGGCTGGGTCCGAACTCCAAATTCGTCACGGTTTTTCCACGTCACATAAATAATATCATCATATTTATTTGCCGGGTATTACAATAAGTGTGAGTATGGCCACATTTATTTCCGGCTCATCTATTGCAAAGTGACCATCTTAGCCCTCAGGTTTAGCAACGCATTGTAATTAATTGTAGATAAGATACATATTGTATATGAAGCGTTTTAATACTAAAAAATATTTTTCTTGTATTAAGGCTATCACTATACATGGAGGTAAACACAGTGGCACGTAATGACATTAAGGATCTGCGCGTGAATTTGAGATGAGTTCAGGTTGTTGGTCTCCAATCGCTGTGGGATTCCTCCTGAAAGCGCTAACGATCGCTTTTGTAAAGCCTTAGTCGCAGTGAATGTGGTAAGCTAAGTTTAATAGGTTTTTTCGTTATAATATTATTTATAGAGTAAAAAACCATATACAAAGATAAATAATAACGCATAGTTCCAGAATCTAAATATAAATTCATTATTTACATTTTAACCTCGCCTGAACCTTGGACCCCACTGCGTATCAAACCAATATAGTTACTACTGCGCCAGATGAGCTGTCAGTTATTTCATGTCATATATTTTCTATACCGGTGGACAGTTATTTTTGTGTACTTGTGGATGGAAAATCATAAAAGTTTGACGGATATTTCTGAACAGTAAATTATATATCGTCAACGCAAGTGATACTCTCAATGAGATTCTATCTAATATAAAAATGATATAAACTATACTATAACATGGTTTCCATATCATCTCGCAGTTGTTGTATAGTACAACAGCCTTAACCCAACAATCGACCGAAATATATGCGATATCAAAGCAATATGTCGCTACGTAACTTATATCTTGTAGTGCTGTTGAACTCTCCTTTCATAAAATTCAACACACAATCATGATATAGAAGGGAATAACCTCAACAATTTACGCAAAGCGTTATCCACCCACCGAATTAAACTCTGTCTATTTACAAAAATAAAATACTTGTAATAAAAAAGTTTAGCTTTGAATTCGGAGTAACCGGTATTGTATATAAACATTTTTTTGCGATGATTAATGTTTTACTTTTCCTCATTAAAATGGCGAGTGGTGCTTGTTACTCGTTATGCACTGGGAGTTTCGGGTTCGAGCTTGCGTACGTAGCTATTATAATTTATTATTTTAGGCGGTGCGAAATTCAATAAAAATACTTAATTTAAAAATTAAAACAAGTGTCACGATTGCATTCGAATTACGTATTTTATTACAAACTTTAAACGTAATCAGTGCAGCACATTTTACTTGGTTATGTATTATTAGATGTGTGACTTAAGTGGCCACTACTAGATTGTTTGTGAGACTATAGATACCACATCGCACCATGCGCCTTAACTAGGATAATAAAAAAAAAAAAAACTTAAATCCTAAGCCAGGCAATAACAGACAATCAATCTTAGTTGTACCTAGACAGCATTTTAAACATGAATTCATTTGGACAACGAAGGTTAACCTCTTGGTAACCGTGCCCTACTCCCGGTATAGTATGGTGACATCGTCAAGTCATCGACGGCCGTGTCGCTAGTTCTATATAGTGATGTGCTGAATATCCGTATTCTCGACTGCGGATGTCCGAGGGACAAAAGATCAGTATCAGTTACTTATTGTAGCATCTCAAATATTTTTATATATTTTTTCGTCTTTAAATTTCATTTTTCTTATGTGAATGCCTAAGTCAAGGTTCTATTGAAAAACACACACACAATTTCAATTTGTTTTTCTTTAAATCACACATTTGGCACATTCGATTTACTTACATATATGTTAGTATATTAATTTATTGTGTTTTAATGCAAAGCATTAACTGTCTTTTCAGGGTCAATCTCAACTACGAGTACATTCGCTGACATTAAAACATAAGATCCGTATCCGCGGACCTAGACATTAAATATCTGTCTCGGTATTCGGTGGACACACATTTTTTTGATCAGGCACATCACTGGTTCTGTATGAGACCGTTTTTACTATAATATCCCCTGCACTGCGAAGGCGGCACGTCACTCAAATACTAGCGTATTTATAGTTGTTACACGTTTAACGTCATAGACCACAACTCGGACGGAGGCGCGTCCTTGCGATGCGATTCCGTGTTAAAATACGTCGTCTTGTACGAGTAAATCGGTAAAAATTCGAGATCGATCCGATATTTCTTTTATTCGCTGTCATAAAATTTTACGACTCGATAAAAAAATGTTAAATTAGAAGTTTCTTACGAGCTAAAAGTCACAGTATAGGAGTAAGGATTCAGTTATTTAACAGTTAAATCCTTAACGAGCATACCCACAACGTACACACGGTAATGCACTAGAGTAGACAAAGCCTCAATTTTCGATCGAAATTACGATTAGAAGAAACAATTAGAAAACAACCAACACAAAACAACATCAAAAATAAAAAAGTTCGTCTGATGGTAGGTTTCATTGCCGTTATAGGCATCTGTAACCAACCGTAAGTAGAAATGAACTCTTATTTGAGGTCGGCTCAAAATGCCTTGCTACAAAATGCCGAAGTTAAAGCGCCCTTTACATGTTCTTATACTTTTATTTATTATTTTGTACCCTATAAACTTTACTAATCACGACAGTGTTTAACAGTATGCTTATAAGGCAGATACGAGTGTGACGCTAATGCTGCCGTAATCGAACTATTCACGATCCTAGGATTGTTTTATTTAATTATTCAAGTGGTCATTTGTTTTTTCTTATAGATAGAAATTATTGTCTCGTCATAAATAGTGTTGTGTGTATATTTAGTCGTTGCACATCAAATGACGATCACACAACACCGCGGACCACACACAGCGCGACCGCACGAAGCGTCCTTGCGACGACTCCGAGTTGAAATGTTGTTTTATTTTAATTTTTGATGGGTAACGGCTGTGCAGGCAACGTTGAGTGGCAAGTACCTATTGCTTTTACTAGTAAATATTTAAATCATAAATACATAAATTTCAGTATTTAAGACCCACATACAAACTAAATGACAGACATACATATATAAAATATAATATTTGCCATAATTTTCATGAACATTTCATCTAATACAGTGAAGTAGAGCAAATCAACAATTTTATTGCAAAAAGAAAGGCACATAAAATTTATTTTTTTCATGTAAATAAAGCTATAAATCATACCTACAATTCCAAACACGAAGTCAGATGCAAAGTGAACATACCTGTAACAAATAGAATAAAATCATTAGTATATCATCATAAGGAAAACAAGTTCTATGAACATATTCAATAGACGTACCGCGAAAATAGTACCCATACATTTTTTTACGCATGGAACAGTTTCCGGTGAATGACTCAGAACAGACACGTTCATGGTCGAATGCAAAGATATTTTTATTAGAAAACAAAACTTATTTATTAATAAAATATTCAAAATCAAAGAGTATGCTCTCGAAGCGTGCAATCTCGGCGATAAACATGTCACTGACACTCGTTCGATGGGAATATTGAAAGGAATATGCATTTTTTTCGAGAAACATCGCAATTTCCGTGCAAAAAAGTGTTGATATATTATGAAAATTATGAATACCGTATCTTTTTAGAACCATTCATAAATTCCATAGCAAATATTTGTATAGTGGTTGAATGTTCGTTTAATTTAAAAAAACCGTATAAGCAAATTCCAATGTTAAAAATATTGATGCAAAACAGACGCATTCAGTTTTGGTAATTGTAAGTGATACGTTAAATTTTATAACACATTGTATTCAGCACACCTTAATACATGAGCTTCAAGTAGCAAGAGATAGAAACGAAAGTTGTAATTATACTGAAATCAAAAACACAAATCATAGTGCTAACTTCCCACACTCTTTCCAAGTAATGGCTCTATCGGCCGAACTAATCGGTCGTTTGCTAAATTTGCAGTTAATTACGTTTCATAGAAACAAGGACCGTTAACGATTTGCCGGCAATCGGTTTGTTAATGAAACTATCTAGCCAGATAAAGTTTCAATTTGCGAGGCCTAATTAAAAGTTGTCTGACGAGGGAAAAAAGTGGATCAAGCGCCGGTTGACCCAGTCAGACCTCTTTCATTAATAAAAGTCTGCATGTAAAAAATGCGGTTGTAATACATTGTGCAATGATTTCGTTACAATAAAAATCTTGTATACATTGGTTTTTCCTATCGCTACCCTACGATATTACCAGGAGATCTTAGGAATATGAATGAGGGTAGAAAGCGTTATTTATTAATTTACGGCTCGTGCTTGACATGCTTCATTTTTAACCGACTTCAAAAAAGGAGGAGGTTCTCGATTCGACTGCATATTTTCTTTTTCTGGTTTTTTTAGTCTAAACGACTATTTTAGATAAAAAATCGTATTGCAGAAACGGTTATAAGTTGCTTTGTTGTTCATAAATGTTACTTTAAGCATAACTTACTACACGTTCCGTTAGATAGTTCCGCAGTAAATATAACTTGCTATCTTACCAACTAGTAATACCCATGAAGTCGATGCAATGATCGTATATGGCTAACAAGACTGTAATTTATTATTCGTTAAAGTCAAATATAGAAATCAAAACGCGTCTTGAACTAATCCCGAATGCCTGATCCGAGAGCTGTCGGTTGCACGAACAATGCGGTTTACGCAAATGCGCTCCGACTCGGATTACATCAGGTGCGGTTTTAGTTTGCACTTTAAGCGTTGTATCTCTCTCGTGTACATACAATTTACAGGACTAGTCGCAGGATTTTGGAGGTGTTGTTTGTGCAGTACGTCTGTCAATGAGGTTTCGGTAACGACTGAAAGTAAATCGGGTATACATCTATAAAATGAAATGTTTTTACCAGCGGATTTATAGACAGTATGTTTAACTAAAATATTACAAATATCATGGCATGTAGACTTAGCTTAGTGGGAGATTTCCCTTTATCAAAGTTTATTTTCGTTGAGAGGATTAATATTCTTTTGAGCTAATCGAAATATCTTAGATACCTAAAAGTGATTAGTAGTAAATTCCAAAATTTAGTTTTAAATTTTATTTTTCGTGCGCATACAGTGAGGTCCACTGTAGTCCCTGATTCGTGGATCGTGATCTTGCAAATGGGTCGCGAGTGGGCCGCCTGAGCCGATGTCCCGCCGATGGGACGGGAGGCCGACGACCGGTGCGCGACAGCGTCAAGTCGCCTAACCCATTTCACGCCTACCACACTTCTCGGTATCACTAACGAGACGCCTCAGATCTGATCTAACATCTCGTAACATACGAGTATCTTTACAAGTAAATAGCATTGAGGTGTTTGCTTGCGATTGCAAAGCGATTGCTATTTTCTCAGCTCATGTAGGTACTTATTTATTCGATACCAACGCGTTAAAACCTTTTGTGACTTATCATTTTAGAAACTTTGATGTTTAAATTTTATGAAAAGGTTTGTTACACTATTAAATACTTCTTCTATTACTACTTTTTTGGAATAGTCATGGAAATGGGAGTATGTAAATCTAGTGGACAAAGATGTATTAATGTATTGGATGATAATGCTGAATAAACCGATTATTTGTGAACCTGTCTGAGCATTGTTTTAGGTATATGTATGTTACTTTGAATTTTTAATCTTGTTTGAAATTTTAGGAACCGTGCATAAAATGGTAACGAATGGGATCGCGTGCCGACACTTGTATGTAATGTAACGTGAGTGTTTCAACAAAACATATACGGCGAACACAAATCATATAATTAGTGCGTCCGTGTTGGCTAACAAATTTCAGATATCGCATCTATGTATGTAGCGTGTGAGGTCGGATCTAAATCTTGGAAAAGAGGCCAAGTTTGTCAGTTTCATTATACCTACGTCCACGGTTAACTGGAATCGAGTCAGCGGATGGGTTTATAAGGCTAATGTGGCGTTGTGCAAGTTTCCATGTTGATTGGCGCCATCGTCGGATCAGGAAGCATACTAACTAGGTAGAATAAACTAGTGGGAACGATTTCAGCGCCTACATACTAAATGCACTGCTTAAATAATATGTTATTCTCATAGAATTTGACGTGATGATACCGCGCAATATCCGAGTGCTCTATTTATCGAGAGAATTTTAGTTTTGTTTATTTTGTTAGTGATGCATCGTGTGATCAAATCGTGCATAAACAATGTTCCCTGGGAATGCGTGATTGATGTAATTTTCATTGTTTGTAATACTACTATTATGAGTAATAGTATTTACATGAAATAATGATAGTAAAAAATTGACTGCGATTCATTTATAGACAAATGGAATCTAACACTCACCGATATTCGTATCAACCCGTTACGTTGAAAGGATTGTTTGTAAAAAAAATAAACAAATTAAGACATATACAATAAATACAGCATAAACATTATATTATGTAATCGACCTTCAATGTCCGTGCGACCTGCAAATCTCCCTTTTTACGTTTAGCGTAATACGCTTGAAGAGACTAAACTAATAATCCAAAAAGGTAAGAAAAGTGATATGACATTCGAGAATTTTCCTTTTCGATTACAGAGCCATTTCACCTAAATTGCTGAGAGGACGAATTGGGCCCACTCTCGATCTCGGCTTTCTCGGCTCGATCCTCCGTAGGGACGTGGCTTATATTTTCTTTCTTTCATGATATATTTGGCCAAGGAAATTAATACGGAATGTATTTCTTCAATAGTTTTTTGGTTGAATGGGACAGGTGATATGTGGGTGGATTTCCCGCTAGCGAGACTGATAAAGTCTAATTCTTTTCCCTGTTTCAATGCCAACACAATTCTTTTTTTTGATATATATGAAATCGTGGCACCTAAAAATTTGTAGAAATTACAAGTTTTGATGTACCTTTATAGAGTGACAAACCTACACGAAACCGGACAACATATACATTGACTTTCCGTAATTAGTGATTTGAAACGCGTCATGCAGCCAATACGTGCTGTATCCCAATCCAGTAAACACCGTCATAAGTATTACTGGTACAACGCTGAAACAGGTGTGACGGTGATGCCAATGCCTTTATTATTGAGATCCACATCAGTTGTGTTATTTTATTTTTTTATGTTGTCGTAGTAGTAAACGAGCATGCAACTAACCTGATTTCAGATAAAATCATAGTTCTACCTGAGGTCGGACACAGATGCATTGCTACCCTTGAGGACTAAGTTGGAATTCCTCGAATAAGTATGTCTTACCACATCCTTCAGATCAGAACACAGCAGCGGTTAACACTGCTGTAATAAAGCAGAAATAGGTGAGGCGGTGGTGCCGCCAGAGTCGAACCACAAACGGTTCTACCACCTTTGTGTTATAAATACATTAACTTAGTAGGACGTTCACGTTGTTACACATTAAAATGCAAATAAAACAACCGGTGGTATGCTTCCAAAGAAACTTACAGATATTATTATTCACATTAACACAGTGCGTCCGTCAGTATGAGTTATGTCCGAGTAGACAGCGTACTATACGCGTGTATATGCGTGTTTCGCGTTGAAATAAGCCATCATGAGGAAACGGCGGCGTTTGGCTGGTTTTTCCCACCATCGAGGGTCCGAGAGTATATCATATGTCAATATTAGCAGCTATATCAGCCAACGGTTTTACCACTAGAGTATTTATCAAAATAAACTTTGACGATTCCTATCTAATGTAACATGCATCAATTGCGAATAGCGGTCACACGTCCGAAAGCTGACCGTGTTTGGTGAAGGATAGACAGATAGATCTTATCGTTTGCTGCGCAACGGCGTAACAATAGCTTTGACGCTTTTACGAAGCCAGGATATACCCAACACACAATATCAATCCATACAAACGCAGCATTTCTTAGAAAGGCATCAAATAACAAAACAAAACAATAAATAGTACAATTTAAGATGTTCGTTTTAGCATCAATCTTTCAAAGATATTTTATTATCTGCTCGTACGGCTAACATGCCATGCACCCAAGTAATACCAAT
>DWNY01003179.1:0-10219 GCA_018250635.1 Telegonus apastus
TTCAATAAGAGTCAATTAACAAAAAAACATGCAGGCCATTATGTGATGCTAAGTGGTACTGCGCAAGCGCCGTGCATAAGCGCAACTATAACGAACTTCATACAAAACAGGTGGTTCTATCTGAAGTAAGGCACAGATGCGTTACTACTTCTGGGGAATATGACGGCCGCTTCATTGTGAATGCTTGCAACCACTTCCTTCCGACGAAACAAGAACTGCTTTACCAGAAACAGGTGTGACGGTGGTACCTGCCCGGTTGATTGATACGCATTCTACCACCTGGAAAATTGTTTTTATCTACTTGTTTTGTTAAATTTTAGTTGTTATCTTTAATATTTTTATCATAATATTTGTATAAATTAAATCTATTCAGGATTGTGAGAATTATAGTTATCTATAAACAAAATGAAAACATTGCAACAATAGAATCACATTATTCCGGGAGGTCCAACGTTAGCGAATCCAATTTACGATCCCGACGCCACATCACATAATGGGATTTTGACCTTGGTCCAAAAAGGCTGTTTACACATTACAATCGTCTTCTATTGTAGAGATGTGTCATCTCGAATTACTAACTACATTTAACTCGAGATACAGTTACTTCTAGTTTTATTCTCATGTCTAACGTTATTTCGGGCTAGGAACCTACATTATCCAAAAAATGTTTTGTGCTATATTAAGATTGGTTAATGACAATGGTCCAACACAGTATGAAATAGACTAATGTTTAAATAATTCGCCAGCCAACTCGAAATGCGAAGGTCGATTTTGAAATCGAGTTACTATAGGTCGGTCGAGTCGAATTATTCCGATTTGACACATCTCTATTCCAGTGGGTTATTAACTAATTAACTAGTTGTCAAGAATGGGAACGTTGATTACACTGATATAAGATCTACCACGAATTACGACACCAGACCTTCATACGAAAAGGAACCAAGTAACACGACACAGCCACGCTAAGAAAGATTAGTCATATGCCCGAGCTTGATCGAATTGGATTGTTTTATTTGCAGTCCATTTTAGTTTGTAGGTAGAGATTTCATCATCTGGATGGCGCCCGATGGGCTCCGGTTGCATTCCTTCGGAGATCCCGGGGTCCTCTTTGCAGTGCTGATGACGGCCACCTTTTGGTGGTTAAGAGTCCAACATAACCCAGCGTCGCCCCCACGGCAACGGGTACATCTCGAAAGTTTCCTCCTCGAAAACAAAAAAATAGACAATGTCTGCAACGGTGTCTCTACCAGATGGCAATAACAAATGCGTTTCTAAAATTGCAGATTATCATCAAACCTAATTCACTACCTAAATAATCAATGAAATAAGCAAATGAAAACGCAATCCATCTGATGATAAACCAAAGACTTCCTCCTCAGTAAAATCTGTCAACTCTCAATAGTTATAGTTTTATTATGCAGCAGCGTCAGACACTTTGTTATTCCAGGAACGAAGTTAAAAGCCCTTAATTAAATGTATCTGCTCCACCATATCCTTTACATCAAAAAACAGAACTTAGTGTTGGGTAAAGGTACAAAGCAGAAGTTCGCATGACAGTGATCCATCAACTATCAAACGCATAAATGATTTCATTATGTACATACACAGCTCTAATGGGTACAATATACCTACTCGTATAGCTATTCAGATGCATTAAACACTAACAGCTACATACTTACCACTACTTTAGAGAGTCAAACAGTTCGGTTAAAGCGTTTTAAAAGTACTGTAGGAAATACATTTCCGGAACAGCACTTTCCTACACATTGGACGATAAAACACGCAATATTTATACACTTCATGAATAAAAAACGCGGTCAAGTGCGAATCGAATGAAGCGGAAAGTTCCGGGCCATAATAATGTTGAAACGATAATTAATTTATGAAAGAGTAATGGGTTAACTATATAATAGTAATATAAGTAGCTATATGAAAATTGAATCCAGGCTCAGATTCAGGTATTCAGGGTAGAGTCAAAATTTCTATGAATCACTTTACATATGTATTAATAAATTTATAAAAAAATCCTATGTACTTATGTAATTCTCAAACATAAAATAAAGTGTAACTGAACTGAAGGATGTGGTAGCGTTAATGTTTTCAAAATTACATAAATACATCATGCTAACCGTTGAATTAAGTCAATAGTTAGTGAAATATAATGCGCTTCAATCAGCAGTATTGGATGTTTTCAGTAACACTTTATTTTATTTTTGATAATTACACCAAAGGAACTCCAGAAGTGGAATCGTTTGTATCGCAACCCCGTTGAACATGGTCTTTGTGTTTTGGTTAAAATTAAGCAATTTCAGAGTAGTTTTAATTAAGCCCGAAAACGATATGTAGTACCGGAATAAAGCAAAAGAGAATTTTACGAAACATTTTTGCAGTGTAGACTACATAAATCGTATGTTCTGAAAATAACTTATAATTTGTTACCAGATATGTACATAAACGTTCTGATGTGACGATAATATGATTAACTTTAAAAAAACTATACAAAGAAAAACACCAACATATCTATCTTCTTCTATATATAAAAGCGAAAGCATACTCACGTATGATGAATCATCGCAGAGCCTGAACTAATAAAGCTAGAAACATGAAATTTGGACAATATTCCATTCATGATGTAGACACCAAAAGAGTTTAAAATATTCTACTCCTAAGCTGGTTAAAGGGTCTCTTCTTGTACGAAACTGCGTGCGACATATAATACTAATATTACAATAATACACACTAACGCTAAAGTACACAAACTACATAAGTGATAAGGAGGTACTAATGCAGACTTTTATTTATTTCATACGTTTTTACTTTGTTTAACTACCCAACTCCACAATACAGGTAGATACTACTAAATAGTAGAATTTCTTTAACAAATACTAGTAACAAAATTACTGTGCCTTCATATAATATTAAGCTCCGACAAACTCAGAACGACAGTCGACTTTATTCTTCAGCGAAACGCACAAGTGTAATAAAGAGAATTAATTCAATTATATAGAGAGTCGAATAGATGGATTAAATATTCAAGTTCTTTTAAATTGCTTGACAAGAACCATTAGGGCAGGTGCCTATAAAAGTGGCTACACGGCTTTCTCTGTAGGCGTGAAGTCTCCGAAAAAAGAAAGAGTATTTATTATGTAAACTTAACGAATCCCGGCCGGATTGGAGCGGGCCGCGGGGAGCTCTCGAGCATTAGAATGTCGGGACGTAATGTTTACCTACTTTAAGACGCTTTTTCTGACTCGCTACGTCCAATACAAATGTCGATTTTGAAATCGAGATTTGTGGTTAAGAAAACCTTGCACTTGACCGGCTGTGACTTTAAGGTCACAATGAAAGGAAAAGTTCTTTATGGTTTGTGATTTTAACGTCGCATATATTTTGCCTTATAAGATTTTAATGTTTTATTTTAATGTAATAGAGAAGTAGGAAACGAGCAGACAATCCACCTGATGGTAAGTGGCCACTGCCGCGAATGGACATTTATCATCAGATAAGATCAAGTCTTATTTGAATTTTTGCCACAAATGCTTAGCCACCCCTGAGGACTAATGGTACGCTCCGGCTAAATATGTGTTTCTTCAACCCAGAATACACCAGCGCTTAACACTGCTGTGGTTGATGGTGCCGTCGAAGTCGAACTACAAAAAGATCTACTACCATCAGACTCGACTAAAAACGACTCGACACTCATTTCATACCAAACATAAGACGGAGTACATAAGATTGCAATCAGGGAATCTAACAGTCAAAATGTTAAACATCTTAGTTAGCGAATTGCTTAGTTGTTAGCTCAGTAGGTTGTGTAACCTACTGTTTTTTTACAAAAATGTTAACCATGAGATTCGAAGTCAAATTTTGCGTACATTAGCAATATTACACATATATAATATCGAAACATAGGTTTACTTTAAAATACTAACGCAATATTACTGAATATATATCGTTTAGTAGGCGTAGCACAGACTACGTGACGTCACGTCGTTAACAACTCGTTTGTACCATGCAGAAGTGTGATCGAGTGATCCTAGAGAGCATTATAAATCTATAACTAGATTTTCGACGCTGGATACGAACGCGTTTGGAGTACAACTTTTAAAAAATATATTTTATATATTTTTTCGGATAAAATCAATGTACCGTATATTTGTACATATTCCCTTATTTTTGACATACATAAAACTACACCAAATGCAGTATGAGGTAATGAACTATTGCTTTTCAAATTGTATTACAAGATAAAATTCTTATTTTCCAAACAGGACAAAAGCTAAACTAGGTTTATGGATCGTATCAACATAATATATAGGTACATACATTGAGAAGAGAGCTCGAACAGGATATCAGTGTCGTCAACGAAACATACTAACATGTTGGAATAGGCCGCTCCGTCGGATCCTATATCCGGTTTCAAATAAAACGCGTCTGTTCTCTCATAGGAGATAAGTCAATACTTACACTTCAGTTTGACACTCTAAAAGGGCTAGAGGCTACAGTCCACTGCGATGGCCAAGTGCGAATTGGTAAACTTCACTCACTATGGAGATTTTTTCAAAGAAGTCTACGGTGTGCACATTTTCTCATCATGTTTACTTTCACCGTTAATGCTATTAATTAATTTATTTAACACTTCACTGTATTACGTAATCGGCACTTAAAGTAAAATACCATACGTATGAGCTCTATGTATGAAAGTACCAGTAAAATGCGCATATGACGAGGAAATCACAGCCGCCGACACCGATCGTGTCGTCCAAATACGCTCGTAACATGGAGTTCCCTATATCCGTTATGGAATGGAAGGCGATTCGACTCCTCCCATTATACAGTCGCGTACTCCCATTACAGCTCTGAGGTTAAATCGCGTCGCAAAAGCGATGTTTAGATAAAGAGTGTGATCTGTCCTTAAAATTGGGATGATCAGTCAGGTAGACTTCTAGGCTTTGGCGGTTTAAAAACATTTATCTGACAGGACACTAATCTGATGAATGCGCTACGTGATATACCAGTACATCTAAAATATAGCCTTTTCGCTCCAAACAGTTTAACAGATCATTTTTACGCCCAAAAGCATGTAAAGATGAGGAACGTAAATAAAAAAATGGTTCCAGGGTATTGTCAAATTGAAATTGACTCCAAACAGTTATAGTCTGGTACTGCCCTAACAAGTTGCCAGTTTATATACAGCAGAACTAGTAAAAAGGAAATCATTCCGACATCGAACCATCGTACAGCATTCCGGTAGATCCGTAACGCGAGGCCCTATATCCGTCGTCAAATTGAACGTGACTCCAATCCGCCATTGCATTTACGGTTCCGTACTCAAGTAGATGTTTGTGTACATCAAATTCTACTTGTCGTCATCATTAAATGTAAGTTTAGTACGTTACATGAAACTCAAAGACGTCCTTCAGGTACCTGTACGATAATAATTTGTTATATTTTTTTGTATACGATATAGTTACATGAAATTACGTTCTAATATAAAAATAAATAAAAGAAATACTCACATCATTAAATTGTAGCACATTTTCAAAAGTATTAAATTGTACAAGTCTTTTTACCGAACCGACTGCCAAAGAAGGGTTATGTTTTTGCGCGAATAGCGATACCTACACACCATTAAATGTATATCAAGGTGAGGGAAAGGTTACATGATGTGGAATTTGAAACACAATAAAAGTAGTCGATTACGCGAGATGTGGGAAAAATTGTCGAGTGAATGTCGAGTCGTGTCACAAACCGTCACTCTCCGTGAGGAACACCACCCGAATTAAATTCCTTGTCTTCTCGCCAGCGCGCCCGAGTTCCGGCTCCCGACGCAAATTTCACGAAAGGTTGGGCGAAATTGTAGGAATTTTCTAAAATTTGGTATATTATTAAGCTATTGCGTCTCCGCTGACAGGGAATCAGGTTTCGGAAGTAGGTACTCGTGGCGAAGGAGCGGGTAGTATCAACTATCGCTAACGACCCGGCGTATAGCTGAAACAATTGCAGAGTTGAAAAGCGAGTTAAAGCCACAGTGGAGGAGGACAGGCGAGTGCATTAAGATAAAGCGGGTTGGGCGGCAGCCAGCGTCTCAAGTGTCCGCTCGCTGCCAAACGCCGCCAATCAAGCGCCGGCCCATCACCGCCTTCACTGGCAATAATTGCAACACTTATTGTACACAAAAAGCAAGTACGTCACAAACAGACGCTTCCTACTTCAAAGAACTTATTTATAGCCAGATGCCAGATTGTAAAAGCAAGTCAGTTAACATTGCTACATTGTAGTCGTATATAGAATTAAAATGTCACAGATTAAATATATAAAACCACATTTTTTTACAAGTCACGACACCACGACCGAAATTAACTTTGCGTGTGTATTTAGAAATTCCATTTTATTGTACGCTTCAATTACAAACACAGTAATAAAGTCATCCACTGTGACATTATTGTTCAACTAATATTATGTCGTCAACCCATTATTGTCCCACTGCTGGGCACGGGTCTCCTCTCAGAGTGAGAGGGATTTTAGACCATAGTCCACCGCGCAGGCCAAGTGCGAAGTGGTAGACTTCACACACCTTCAAGAACTTTTTTTTTTCAGAACTCTCAGGTGTGCAGGTTTCCTCACGATGTTTTCCTTCAGCGTTAAAGCAAGTGATAATTAATTTCTAATACGCACATAACCTCGTAAAGTCGGAGGTGCGTGCCTGGGGTTTGAACCTCGGACCACCCGATTGAGAGGCCGAGTTTCAACCATTAGGCTATCACTGCTTACTAATATTATAGTAGGTACCAATACTTCGATATTCTATGAGATGACGTTATGCGTTCCCTAACTGCAGGTACATTTTGTTGTTTGTTGGAGGAGTAAATGTATGCGTGAGAATATTCTAGTTACTAATTGAACCGAGTTTGACGAGTATCTTTAAACAAACTGGCATCAAAAGGACTTGATCTTCAAACAAATATTTGAAATAAGCCTTCAACCCGCATCACTTTCTTGAACCAAATATAACAGTCGTATGTGACCCTTGTATTTTTCACCCGGTAACAACTTTTCTTCAATTATGTTATTCATATGTGTGTATCTCTGTGGTAAAGAAGGCATACTTATCCGAGGCGTTCCAACTTAGGCCTCAGGGGTAACAACGCATCTCTAGTCAAATTAATGCTGCAAATTAACATTGATTATGAAGATTATAATGCACACTTTTGTAGAAGTACAAAACGCTATCAAGATCATCAGGATGTCAACCTGATGATAAGTGGGCACTGTCTGTGCTAGTTTCCTATGTTCACATTATACAAAAAATATGTAAAATTGTAATTATTAAATTACAAAAAATAAAGAAAGAACTTTTCAGTTTAAACTGCATGGAACAATAAAAGCGGCCAAACTCAACAAAAACCGCGATACCACGGCACTGATTTTCAGTTCAGTATATGTGACATTATGGCCCCAATATCAACATGTGAACTAGTTTTAAAAAACGCAATAATCAAAAGAGCGCATCCCCTCGTCTTTACCGTTAGATAAGTCAGCAGTTTCTTTGAAGCGCATCCTCGGATGAAAGACAATAATGAATTCAGGCGATGCGAGCGCGCTAGTGCTTGAATGTGCTCGTACGCCCCACTTTGCACTTTCCCCGGTATAAAGCGATTAATGACATTGCGACCTTTGAGAATGCTATTTAAATCAAAAAGGAAATAAAGACAATCATGGAAAGCGGCTTCCTTATAGAGTCGATTCGTGCGATCCGAACATTAGCTTTATTACTACGCAGCGTACCTTTTTATGCTTAATGGAAATACATTTGACTTTTGTAACGAATTTTTTATTCCGATTATATTGACACAACGAAATAAAATAGTCGTTAACCTTTTCTTTGATCGTCGAGTCGGTGGGCTTATTAATCCCAAAGCTATCAAAAAATTTTACTTACAATTCGGTCTTATGAATAAGAAAACGCAGAAATGTCAGTGTAGGGTTCGGGAAATACATTTCCTGTCTTATAAACGTATTCGTAGAAAAGCGCCGACGTAACAAGCCGACGTACATCAGCTTTATAGTAGAAATGCATTTCCTTATTTGTGCTTACGCGAAAGCGAATGTGTTTATTCCTTATTTTATATCCAACGGACCTTACTTTGATGAAGTATAGTTATGTTTTGTAATAATAGTCTTAGAGTTTGTTTTATGATTTACAATCATTCGTACTTATTTTACAATGTAGCAATGCAGAAATTCAAAGAAATTTTACAAAGCTTAATGGTTCGAAACAGTAATAATACAGTGACAGAAAACCCTATCCGTTTTCAGTGGTAATGTTACGAAATTTAAAAATAAATGCTACGAAACCATAGTCACGATAGCATTGCTTAATGACCCGACGATTTCTCATAACGAGTCTGAATTCTAGCGTTTATGTGAAAAAGGCAATGTACTGCAGGTGCAGAGATACGAAACTGAAAAGAAAAAAGAATAAAACGCCTCAGAAAATTCTGCTTGAGCATTTCCACATTATCGGGTCGAGCGGAAAGCATCCTAGAGTCGTAATTAACTTTTTTATACTTAAAGATGGAATTAAATTGAACTTATCGCAGAGAGCTTCAAGAATTCCACAACAATATCACATTTAGTTGTTCAACATTTTATAACGAATCGCGGTAATCAAAATTAACATGTTGTTTCTAGGAATTACTATGAACATAATAACAGATGGTATCAATATACGTTTAAGAACCAACACCACACTTACGATCGTTTCTATTGTGGGACAGTTATGCGTTTCGGTGGAAAGACGTGGACCAGCTAAGTTATTAGATGAGGCGACCATCTTAGTAATCAGGAGTGGCAACGCATTTCTAATCAGCTTAATCCACATCAAAAAATATATTGATTATCTACATCTATTTATTTTTCATGAAAAATAATCAACGATTTCGATAGCCAATTTAAAGATAATAAATGATGAATCATATTTTATATTCATCGCATAAATTCCACCAACCACTTAAAGACACCGAGATAGTTTTGAACATTAAACATCAGCTACTGTACATAGTAATCACGAGTAGCAAAGTACTACGACAGAAATAAATCTCTCTACAATAGACGAGACACGTGGCGACACATCTGAATGCAGATACCGCGCGCACAATAAGCGAACCGACGCTTGTTGCACATTAACAGCCTCTTGCGATGCCCAGTCACGGTTGTCCCTGGTATGTAACCATACAACATATTCATAGACAAGTCTAAGTAAGTGCAGAAGTGTTGAGTATGTCCTCTTTAAATCGCTATAGTGAATACCCCTATGAACACCTAAAACTAACTAAACGATAAAATAAATGTTTTAGTTCGTATCATAAAAACGCTATTTCTTCCCAAATAATTTTACGTTCTTTCTGTCTTATTCAGTGATCAAAAGGTTCAATATTGAACCCAAAATCCTGTCTCATATAGCTAAACATACAACAAACAAATTATATTTTAATGAAAACGGTATCTAAACTTAGATTTTAAAACTAATTCAGTTTTTCGTTAAAGAATACAAGATGACCTAAATTATGCGTTTTTTAAATGTCGTCAATTTTCAGACGTATTTTCTTCACACTCATCTGAAAGTCGCTTGACATTCAAAGAGCAACAACTGAGAGATAGACAATTATCTTCTGCTTATAAATTAGGCAATAAAAACTGTATTGAAGAATTTAAAAAACGCAGAACAAGTAGGTATGCTATGCTGGACACTGACACTACATTTGGCAAAACATTTTAGTATGTCTGTATGTCATTAAAATATTGAGTCAAAATTTATATCAAATGAAATACAAATTTTAATGCTTATTATTTATTTATTTATTACTGGGTTTTTTACTCGTCGACGTCATATATCTACCAATGCAACGCGAGTCTAAGTTGCTGAAATTTTTTCGTCACCGAAAGCGGGTGACCTAAAACTTTTCTTAAATTAAGACTGTATTTCCATTTATATTTGTTTAATGAGCAAACATAAACAAGAAGTTGTTCAAAGGGCGGGAATGTCTCTACTTAACCGCCACAGCCCGGAATTCGTGCCAAATATTTATTTTAATTACATCTCGGCTCCTCCAGTGCTGAGCTAAATGCCGCTTTCCACGTCAATATTGCAAATTAATAATAACATTAACCACCTTACGTAATTCAGATTATTGCATAGTTATATAGACTTAAGTTT
>DWNY01003180.1:0-10215 GCA_018250635.1 Telegonus apastus
GAAATTAAATTTTAACATATCAGCTTTTTTTCTTATATGAATTATATTGTACTAATTTATTTGTCAGAAACGGAAATTTCAATTGTAGTTACTGGTTATTGTAGGTGCTACCATACCTACAACAACATTGCCTTCAGCCACTATTAATTTCGTTCACGTTTATTCTACTTTAGCCCTTATGTGGAAATGAAATCAGATAGACTTTATCCCCATTTTCAAGTGTAAAGAAAATCGACATGGAAAACCCACAAGCACGGTTGATCTGCCGTCAAAGGACATCAAAAATTATAAGAGAATTTGAGTGTCGATTAGTTATTGTAGAAATAATTAAAAATTAGTATTTTTGTAAAAATATGTGAAATG
This sequence comes from Telegonus apastus, assembly GCA_018250635.1. Taxonomy (NCBI): domain Eukaryota; kingdom Metazoa; phylum Arthropoda; class Insecta; order Lepidoptera; family Hesperiidae; genus Telegonus; species Telegonus apastus. The sequence goes on from DWNY01003180.1 coordinate 364, forward strand.
AAAGAAATTAAGTATACCTATAACTTAATATTCAGTTCAGAACGAATGCTAATAAGAACAGCTTCGAGAAGTGAAATTACAAATTCAATTATATCCAAAGAGGTGATCCTTACAGGCCATCGTCATTTACAGTTGTTACAAGCGTTTGAGAGAAATTGATCCTTTATTTTTAGCGCACTTTCCTCCTTGATGGATGGATAAAGATTAATGGGCAGAAGCACTCCTTCCAAATTGGACGGCTCTGATTTCCAACGGTTTATTAGTTTTCCTGACTGTCCTCGGCCCTCGTTACGTTGCGAACGAAATCTAATTACAATACTAATTCACGAGTCCTTGACGATCAATTTATTGCTTCCAATGAATAAAGAACGGAATAAATTGGTGACATAGTCGAAAGCTTTCTTGCAGTTTGCGATAGATGGCGTTACTTGTATCTTGTAAATGGACAATTTTATTACCTGTAGTCTATCAGTCTAAGTAGTCTAGTTCTCACTGTATTCTTATGTAAAAGAAAGTAGACACATAAACATCTCAATTTGTTAATCAAAGCAGCTCTCTGGTGTATTACTTACAGAAAACAATTAAGTGATCTATCGTTTAGTGAATTCATGTATAGTCAGTAATTGTATATAGGTAATACTTACTAGAAAAAATCTTCCTTTCAAACATTAGCAAACTTTTACTTATATACTCCTTTTTTATGTAATTAAGCCAATGTGTTAAATGAACGAACTTTTGGATCCGTGTATAGTACACACAGACAGAACACCGCACACAGGACACACAGAACTTAAATATAAAGAGTTCACGTTTCACAAATGATACACAGCTATTCACGCACCGTGTTGTTTCACGAATTTTGTTTGTTTTGACCGGACTACGGGCGATACGGGCGTTGTTTTTATTCGTAAACAATTGTTGACTTCACAATGGTGGGTCGCTAAAGGCGTAAGCATTTTGCCTTTTCATGATACGGTCTATTTGAACATTGAATTGTTGAACGAACTCTGTTTGATTTCAGTTGAATATCCATGGAATATTCGACGGTAATCACAAAAGCGTATTGTAATAAAGGTTTTAATGCGATTGTGTAAATTTTCAATGATGGATTAATATTAACGATTCATAAGATTTTAATTTGAACGTTATAAAATGTATAATTGATTAATAATTATTAGTTAATTACCCGTATTAATTACATTTAATTTAATTGTTATGTTTAACTATCATCTTTTACTGCTGGCCTTATATGTATTAAAATTCAGAAAAATGGATGAAGTAGTCCACATCGCGACTTAAGATTGGTTTGGTACACTTCTCGAATCTTTGAAAACTTTTTTTAAAGAACTTTCATAGTCTATATGATGTTTTTTGTATTTGTTATAATAATCATTTTTGATATGAATAGAATATTAGATGTCAAAGGCTTTTTTGCTTTGCTTGGATTTGAACGCGAAACCTCTACCGCCTCTACGTGAGAGCCATCATGAACGCCGAAAGTTATACCACAAGGCTACTAACACTCGACAATAAGTAATAAGATAACTCTGTATAATTAAGAACTAATAAACTTTAGTAACGGAGATTAATTAACATAACATCATTAGAGTTGTGCACGAAATGATAACTTTTAAATGTCGTACATGTAAGGTCTACTGACTGAAGATACTTGTTCGTAGCGAAATATTCTGTTTAGTTCTATTAATACTTTTAAAGTTGTAGATACATACAATATATAGATATTATTTTAAAAATATATATTTCATTATCGACGAATAAAATAAAACTACATATTTGTATAACATACTATACAAAGTGAGTAATTAAAACTGGAATAAAAAAAAATAAAAAAAAATGTTTTAGTATATAATACATTTTCACAAAATGTAAATGTTTCTCTGATTGAGTAGTAAAGTGAACGGGAATTTTAAATTCAAAAATGACATGCATAATATGTAAATCCTATTACGTTAAAATAAGTATCAGCCTTCATATATTCCCCTAATTGCATACCAGTCGAAGCGTTATCGTGGCAATGGAAGAGGCCTGATAAAATAGCGCCGAACAAAATACTATTTTATCACTATACCACAATCAAGAAAACATTAACACACAGACAAAAAAAAAACCCGCAACAATGCACGCACACATACAAATGATTCACCTGTTGTTATGGTTGTATTGAGAGACTTTGAGAGGCTTTGCTGCGCGGGCGCAGGTTGTAACTTCTCCCTCTCTAGCGAACGACTGTATAGCGCCGTCTCTTTCCGTGCGTCAATGTGGGAGCGCGACGGAAATACAAATGTGTCTACGTCAGTGGCATGGCGTCGGTAAAGCAGTCGGACTGTTGTACCGACCACACAACTGGATCAACGGTCTTTCATCGTTGGTAGCGGTTTCAACTTAGTTTTAACTTGACAACGTACCATAGCGATTGTTTTATTCGATTCGTCGTTCGATTTTCAGCAATGTTGTCCTCAACACGTCACAATTTGAATTAGGTACCGTTCGCGATGTTTCAGTGACTCGGTGTGTCGTTTTTAAGTGTTATTTTCGACGCTTGTTCGGGTATGTGCTAATACGGGCTTACATCTTAGTGAATGCTGGCTTAAATCACAGCATGTACCGTGCCCCGTAAGTTCGTTAAAAGTGGCTGTGTTCGAATTTGTGGTGAAGATCCAAAAGGTTTATGCCTACGTTGGATTCTGTGTAACTGTGGTATGTGAATAAGTGTGTCTCTATAAGGATTGACAAATTATCTTCAACGTGAAACAGGGTATGTGAGCTTGCCTACTTTTATATTACTTTCTAAGCGGTTTTTAGATATTTCCCACTTAAAGCCTCCCACAACTTTACATGTTATGTTCATTTTTTGTAAAATGAACTTGAAACTGTGTTTTTATGATATCTTTGCGTAATTTGCAATTCGTTAAATGTCAATGCATTCTACACCGGTACTTAGTTTTTGTACCTACTTTAAGACTGTATCTAATTCTTACTATAAAAGCCCTTTCAACAATATTTACTACGTAGCCTCCATATCAATTAGCACGTGTATTCTTTTCAAAGGTGAACGACCTACTAAATACGTGTTTTAAGGCGAAATATTTAACATAAAATATGCGTAGGCGGAGGTCTAGTATTATGTTATTGAATTGACACTAAAACACCTTTATAGTCGAAACGTCAAGTATATTCGTTTAAAATTAATTGTTGTTTTTAGTCTTCAACTAACCTTTAGTGAATTATCGAACTATATAGTGTTTAAGCCATTTAGTTTCTTGTATGTATGAACCACGGGCGTGAGCGAATCCTCCTTAAAAGAACTTCAACGCGCATACCTACCTACACGCTTTCAATAGATCGATACTCGTAGCGCTTGCATATTTAAAACGATTATCGAGTATTTACTTTTGTGAAATGTACAAGCTTTATATGAGACCGATATTGTATGCAAAATAGTTAAGACGTAAATTAGAGGAATATTTTCAATAGAATCAGTTACGCGTATCAAGCGAGACACTTATTTTTTTGTGACATTGACCTACTGAAATGCTTTTACTGTGAGCTTTGGGATTGCGGATGTGCTTTGAATTATCAGATGCTATGTGAAAATGTGAAAATATCACTTCTTATAGCTAGCGCACAAATTTACACTTTAAGTTTATTGTTCATTTTACATCTTGGTGATCTAGTCAAATTAACAGTAATAGAACTAAGAAAGTAACATAACATGTTTGCTGAAGCCTGTCATATATTTTTGAATCATAATTACTAAACGTAGCGACTACGTTGCAATCCATCTGTTTAAATCAGACTGATCTGTCATTTACAATGAAATTAGATAGATGATGATAATGACCTAAATTGAAATCTGTCTTACGTTTGTGAGCAACGAATATGCCCTTAGTAAATTGAAATGCTTTTTATATGTTAACGCATACCTAAACCATATCAAGGCAAAGCGACCATACTTTCTATAAGGCAAGGTAAAAATTATTGTGGTAACGTTGCTGCTCCAATTCAACTAAGTTGATAAGTAAGTTGTATATTCCAAAAACATGCTGAAGTTAATATTTTTTTGTTATTCTAATATCGTTTTATTCAAGCATGTTACATCATTAGAAATGTGAACCTTGTTAAAACGCGTATCTAATCTACGCAAGTTTTCAGCCTTATCTGTAGATGCCCAACAAAGTGGAATCCGGTATAAGACGTTTATAATGGCGATTATTTATCGATCAAGACTGGATCGTTGGACGTAGAAAGCGGCCGATAAGCTTATTTGGTAAAACGTCTTTAGTGTTTACTTATGTGATAAAGACGTTTCCCGTGTACATTGACTAGTATTTCCTCTTCTAGGAATTTGTAAATATTTGTTACTTCATGAATGTCACTGTTGTAAGTTAACAACGCTTAGTATTGTGTCTGATGATTTATTGTACAATGAATAAATACTTTATAATATGCATATTAAAATAGGTACCTATAGTTTAAGTTATTATGGTTTTCAGCCTGTAGTTTATGAATATAAAAAGAAGTGTTTTTAATTCATTGAGTTTCAAGCCATTAACAGTATTAGTGCGCATAGATATAAAAGTCAAAATGATTATAAACTTAAAAAAACAAATATTTTTGTTTTATTCGTTGAGAACGTTTCATAGTTAATAATAGTACATGTAGGTACGTAAGAAATATTACGATAGTACGGTATCTTGAAGGTTGTACATAAAAATGTCTATTGGACATCTAGTTGAAAATGATACGCGTTTTATAGTGACTTCGCAAGAACGATATTATTTATAGCACATATTCGGCATTGAATACAAAGTCGTATTGGAAGTGTAAGGCTTGACGTTAGAGATACCTGAACCTTAGTTTAGCTAGACTATTGTAGCTGTATAATAAAATTGGCTAAGTATGAGTCGAACTCGCACGCTATGGGTTCCGTATCACCAAATATTCATTATTTTTAGTATTTGTTATAATAGAGCTATAGAAGAATAATATTCATCAGCAACAAAAGTACATGCAGTTTTAATTTATTTACACTGTCTACATATTACTGTCTGTATGTATGGCGCCCCTATCTTGTCTTGTATGGCGCCCCTATACAAGAAACTCTTTTATTATTGACATTTTTTTTAGTATTTGTTGTTATAGCGATTATAGCAATAGCAATATACATTTTATATAAAAATCAAGCGTTACTATAACAGTTCGAGCGATACAGCTTTAGGACAGACGTGCAAATCGACGGTCCGCAAAGACTTACTAGTATTAAGGTTTCGTTTTTATTTTTTGGGTACGGAACTCTAAAAACGATGCCGCCTTTATGATAAAACTGTTTAAAAATAGAATCACTAGGTTGACAAAAGGCTTGAAGAGGTCGACACGGAGATAAGGTAATGGTTAAGTTTCATTGGTCGTTTTCTCTTACGTGCGCACTATGCAATAGAATCCGAGCTGTAATGTAAATGGTATTACTAAGATGGGAATGAGTGTATACATCAAGTGTCTCTGCATTAATACGAGTGTATCTAAGTGCAAAAGATATTGTGATACGATTATTACATGAATCCGTATAAGTGTAAAAAGTACGGACATTAATGTGTGATATTTATGGTGTAATTTCTGTCATCATCTAGACGTGACATAAGAGCGTTTATACAGTACATTTAGAAAGTGTGTACAAATTTAATACATTTGTATTGCAATTAAAAATAAACAAAGAGCAATCAATAGTCGTGAGAACTTACTGTTCGAATAACTATTTACTATTACTATATTTTACGAGATGGTTGTAGTTATTTAATAAAAGTGAAAGATCGAAGTACATGTACGTTAGGTACTAAACGAATTTTATAAAAATAAAAATTAAAAATATAATATTTTATTTATTTAAAAAAGTTCTTTTGTAGGGTTATGTTAGCACTTTAATAATAATATGCTAAATTTTGTTAGCAAATTGTTTCGTTGCGGATTTCGTGGGTAAAAGAAAGTCCAAAACAAGAATAAGCTCTTTTAATAACATTAAACTGCAGGCTTCAAATGAGAAGCTAAAAGCGTAAACCGACTGTCGTTAACTAATGAACTGAACATTAAAATCTGTTTTTGCATCTAGACTGGAATATTATATTCCATACCGGTAAGGGTAAGATTTTCTGAAGCCCGTTCCAGGGATGCTTTTAATTAGTGTCGGACAATGCCGGACTACACTGTAGCATTGCGGCCCTGACATTTCGGTCTCGAAGGATTATCGAGTTGTATTCACAGGGCTTGCTAGAGTTGCCACCTACAAAAAAGTAATATAAAAGGTCAACGAAATGGAAAATATTTCTTATACATATTGTAAAGGAAGCACATTCAGATTTAAACTTAAATGAGTTTAATGTACAATAATTGAAATTATTTTATTTTATCATTGCATCTATCATAATTCATAAACAAACACTAAGATTTAAATTTAAGACTGTATATAAATGTATTTAAATGAAGATATTATCCGTTTCACGGTTTAGGAATCCCCTGGTTAAAAGTAAGGATGACAACCCTAGGTCTTGAGAATCACCTGCTTACGCGTAATTTATTTGATAGGGGGCTTCAAGTACATGTAGCATATCTTACGTTAGCATATAAAAGTAGCATATGAAACACTATTTTTATGTTTGATATAAATAATGAGTTACAGGGTACATTTGGTTGAGCAAATATATAACTTTTTTATTACATGACTTGCTAATGCTAAAGTCGAAAATTATTGTGCTTATCTCTGACTTTAGTCAGCAAATAGTTTTGGCTATGATACCTACTGTCGTCACAATCTAGCATGACTCAAAACCTCTAGACTACTGACACTCAAAGATAAAGCTAAGCTATTAAATAGTAGTTTACTTAGTCCAAGTTAGGATTAGGATTAGTTTATTTAGAAATTAATTTGTCTTTAATTTTAATAATACCTATAGTACTGTGTAGTTCATGTCTTCATATCGAAGCACAACTCTTACTTTCTCGTGGACATCGTCACATCACATCGGACATGAGAAAAAATCCAGAAGAAGGGTAGCAGCGTCTTTCTATACAATGTAAAGGCTAGCGCACATTAGGACAGGCCGCATCGCAACGTATCATAACAAAAAATCCGCCTATATCATTTTTGTACATTTTGTATGAACCATCGCTCACTATAAGCGGGCCGCACTGCAATGTCAAGGCACACGATTTTTATACGATGCGATGCGGTGCGGCTTAATATGGCTTAGTAGGCTTAATATGAATTTGAAGACTCATTGCGGTCACCAACACGCGTGTCAGGTACGGTGACTATTGGCAAAAATCCTATTAGGGGAGGTCTATTTACTGCAGCGCAATTTAAAATGTACTTACACTTATTATGCACCTACTTTCCATAAATACAAGTATTCGGTTCTTACTAGAAATAAATGTACTTAAAATTGTTTAAGAATTAAATAATATGTCTTGTACAGTGAAATATATGTTCCGAATTAATCGTAATATTACCAATATTTCAAAGAGGGTCAATATTGAACTGTCAATCAATACTGAATTGGTATTTTTTTTATTCAATAACTGCATTAAACCATAAAACATCATGAAATTTATTATTGAAAAAGTAATACTTTACAAAAAATTGAAAGGTAATCTCGTTGGAATTTTACATAATAAGGCGAGAGGATAATTGTTTAATTCTTATAGTTCGCTGAACACATCTGGTTCCTCGCTGAAAAATAAAATTGGATTTAAAAGCGGCTTACGGACGGTGTATTTTTTCCTCCGAGATTACATAAGGCTCGTTTCCATTATAGCCTGCTTTTTCATCACTTTTAAAATAATTTTTATTGAAGAAATATGGTAAAACAAGTTTGGCACTCATAGCAATGTTTGTTCTACATGAATTCGAAACAGCAAATCGTTGCAATCCATGATTAGATACGTATTCAACCAACCAATTTCAAACACGAAAACTAAGCTCGATTGTAAATGAAGCTGTATCCCTGAGGACTAAGTTAAAACGCTTCATACAAGCATGAAATCAGAACACACGAGCATATATTTAGTTACCTTGTGGTGTAGCAGTTATAACACTGTTCTTAGACTCTACGTGGAGCGGGTAGGCAGACAGGGTACCTGAACAGAACAGAACCTTGACTCCTCTACGCGCTTCCCGGTTCGAACCCGACGCAGGTAGATATTAAAAAAAAATACACAGTTTCTGTTCACTTTAGTTCACTTCTGTACTGTGTGTTTAAGTGCTAGTGCGGGTATTTTTGATATACAAATAGTAGTTTATTGACGTAGTTACACCACCATCATATAGCATATGTCTAAAAAAATATGCGCATCATTTCGACCCCGTAACCCCCACATCGACATCAGATGTTCTCACGACGTCGTGGAATCTCGTGAAAGTTGGCCAACGCGCTCAAGATCAAGTGGATGGGTCGAGGAACCAGTTTCAATCGGCAAGTGTCGACGCGCGCTCGTTTGGGGAAACGGAAATGAGCGTGAATCGCATTAGGCCATGTTAATGATCCGGACGTTTCTGTCATTATTTTGATAACGCGAATTTTTGCACCACAAAATATTATTTGTTATTACCACTGAAATAATTGTTACAGGTGTACGTACAATATCACTTTTGGTCATTTTATGTATTGAGAACTTTGGTTACTATGTAATTTATATTTATGAATATAGATATTTTTGTATCACAAAAAGGCGGACTTTAATTATTTTAGCTATTATCGTGGAAAGTAATTAATTATCATTATCATAAATTCATTCAAAGCACTTAATTGTCATATAATAATGCTGATTTAGTATTATTTATTCTTAATTAACAGTAGGTACATAGATTTTTTTTATATAAGTCCCATCCATAGTAAAAAAATTACTATGTCCCAACGTAAATAACACAAAAAAGCTTTAATCATATTATCGAAATGTCATAATTTAAGGATGTCGGTAAAAAGTATTAAAATAAAGTATACTAAGGATAAATATCAACTTTGTGAATCAAGAATTAATATCACAAGATACGTAGGATCATACGATAACAATTGGTGATAAGTAGAAAAGTAGATTTATCTATACACAAGCAATTTATTTGAATTGGATACATGGTAACTATGAGATAAATAGTTGGTAAATACAGTAAGTATAGTCGGTATGTAGACACAGACGTACAGCGGGTACGTCGAGATCATTCGCATCGCGAATATTAATTGTCGAATATCATAATATTCGATGAAAAGTCATAGACTTTTCATTGATTCCTGTTATATTATTCTCGTGTTTGTTTGGAAGTCTCGTTCAAGCATTAACGTTAAAAAATTAAAATTCAATTTATAAAAATGCCCACATAATCAGGAATGTCAGTTATTTTTATTACCTAGTGACATTTATGTATATGTAATCTGATGATATTGCTTAATCATAAATCATTATTATTTATGAGCACTATATTTACCGCGATTAATTAACTCTACTTTGATTGAGTTTAAACAGTCAAATAACGATGTGAAAATGGTACTAACTTTTATGTGAATGTTAATGAGTGTAAGACAATTACATACTTAATAAATTGAATTCGTAAATTTTACAGATGACGCTATTAATTTTACATGTTGATTGCGATAATGTCGTTGTTAGAAATGGACGAAAACTATGAAACTATGAAAAATATGATACTATATTTGAATATAATATTTATATTAAAGTAAAAATGCAGCTAAATTGGGAGATTTGTAAACACAGTACTTAAAATGTAGTCTAAACTGCCGAAATTTAATTTTTTCATAAAAATCGAATCGCTCATAATTTAAATGGTTC
>DWNY01003181.1:0-10214 GCA_018250635.1 Telegonus apastus
ATAGTGTTATTTATAGATTGCAATATCAAAGCAAATCCGACAACCATTACCTATTATTATGCAATGGAAGTATTAATTAGATTAATTCTTATTTGCATAAAATACATACGTAATTTATGATGAATATATGATATCTGGGTAATAAACTTAGACTGTGGACTTTTATCGTTTCACGCTGGTGTATCGCGCTCGCATGCGTATGCCTGCCTCGCGCATTCATTGATTCGATACAGTCTCTTTGTGACTCTTGCGTGCGGCATGCTTGAGAGGAAAAATATCTATGAAGCGATAGAATGAAAGTGGTATGCATGCACCAACACACACATACGTACACACTTTTTCTATGCACATTATCGAACTTAGTGCTACTCACGAAACCAAATCCCACTGATTGGAATTGTAATTATGTCGACACTAATGCCGATTAAGTTTAATATTGGGTGGTTATTGAGTGAACTGGAAGAAATTTACTAAACGAAGTCACATAAACTTGTTATTTAATTTTTATATGAAGTTTAATCACAATAATCGAATAAAACGAAACCATAAATTACGGATTGGATTGAAATTGGAATTGACATTGGTTTCGACAGTCACTATTACAAGATGCTGTATATTCGCTATCAGAATTAAACGAACACAATTCTTTACAGCCCTCTGTATTGTTTACAAGCCCTTTTTTGACCCATTACTGTGATGTGTGTGTTATATTTTTGAGTACTTTGGCTAATTTTAATATAGAGAGCAATTTACATTCCATCCATTTCATCGTTTATATACTTACGTCTATTTCACGCAGATTACTTCGATTCACCTGAAGGTAGTTTAAACATGAACTGTATTGTTTCCGATGCCTGAAATTTGCTTTTTATTGCTTTTTGTAGAATAAAGTTAAAACATTTAATGTGAACCAATTTTTCATTGAGACATCTTATGAAAAAGTGTACACATAGAATAAAAACACTGTCTAAATATCTCTCATATTATCTTGTCTAAGAAAAATAATGCGAATTTATTCTACTATCTTCCCTATTACAAGTTTACAAGGGTTTGAATTTATAGCACATTTAAAGATGTTGGAAACAAGTGAAACTATACTGATAGCCTCTGTAAGGTGTTTTCCTGCCACACAGTCTTGTATTCGCTACGTAGCACTTTTATTGAGTTCGCGAGTGTATGGCGTATACCCGCGTGACACGAAAAAGGCTGTTACATAAACAAAATGCGTTCATGAATTACATCAGAAGTGTAACATGACCCGCGTAACGCAGCGGTGGTGGTAACTACGACACAGGGAATATTAGTATTACACCCTATAATGTAGAGTTTGACACAACTTTTAGGATATCAATATACATGTTTATGCGAGTTTATAGCTGGGTATTTCAAATTCCGAGGTGAATTTTCTACGATGACTAGACTGAATATTTTGATGTAAGAAAGAATTGTGCAAAGCCACTGTGTCATCCGGTATCGTGTACGTTGGGGAGTCAGCTACCTTGAGGGAAGCCAGTCGCCAAGCTGGTCTAATTTGGCACTCATTCAGATGCAGATCCTTGAGGTCTGATAACTCTCATTCGATTCATGGTAGTGTGATGCACGTTGGCAGATAAATAGAAAATATTTTTTATTTAACGGGTATTCATGATAAACGTTTTTTTTTATGCTGATATATCGTCAGTACCAGTTGCACAATAAAATGCATAAATTCAACGATAAAATACTAACTTTAAAATATTGTGTTGGGATTGGGACGTAAGTATAGCTAGCTTACTTTGTCACAAGGTCGACTGGTGCTCGAAGATGATACGTACGATACGATGTACGATGTACGATACGATACGATGAACTTGAAGAGATTATTATCAATATATAAATAGGCAACGACGACACGTTTTACTATCCTTTGCTTTTGTTTATCAACCGATTTTCATTTTTTTATTAATTTGGTAACTATTGACGCACTTACAGTCTCATCAATCAAGTATTTAAAATTCAAGTCTTATCAATAATGAAATTTATTTAGTTGAAAAAACTTAAGGCGCTTTTAGCACATAAGCACACGCTAAATTATATGAAATTGTAAACTGAGACACTGGCCCTGGGCGCCAGTATCAGGGAAGCCAAACTTCGAAATATAACCAAAAACATTAAATTGGATTGACACAGCATCCCCTAATGGGGGTTATGGTTAATAGCCACCGCGCCTGGCATGTATATTGGTTAAGTCAGTAGGTTAGGAGTGAAGTTACACAAGAAGACGCTGCAGTTGGAGCGTTAAGTCCAACAGCACACGACACAGTGAAGCTAAGCATTTTATTGATCTACTGTACGATCTACGTTGTCATATAAATATTGTTGTTAACAAAATAAAAATATGAAGACGACATACTTGTACTTATGATGGGATGGGACGTAATTTAATTGAATGCGTAGAATACCACATAGAAAACGTGGCTAGAATGTTTATAGGCGATTAAATACTCACTGTCTATGCTAAAATGTTGATTAGATATCTTCCGATATACCATACCGTAACGGTGTACCGATAAACCGTTTTCATTTATACTTATATTGTACCATATCGATACAATAGACCATTGTCACTACGGTAAATGTACTTGTTCATCTAGTGCATTAGGATACTCAAGGGATGGGGTACCTTATAATGTTACCCTATAAGTTTGTACGCAATAAATAAGTAAATAACAAGAAAATCGCGAACCCTTCGATTATATATTCTATAGATACAATGTCACACTGTCAGTGACAAGCTAAAAAAGTCCAAGAAATATAAACATGGTGTGTGATTCACGCACACTAACTTAAAGACGGCGTGGTATGATTGGTCGAATGCTTTCATTATCCTATTTTGATTGGACATTAAAGTTACCTGTTATAAACATTAGTGATTTAGAAGCTAACGGTAAGTGATTTTCTTTTAGGATGTTTTTTTGAGTAAGGCTAAATCTAGAGAGTATATAATCAAAGCGCGAATCATTCTCAATCTTCGTTATATCTGTGTTTGTCATTCAACATTCATTAATTTCGAAACGATTCAGTTTGATGATTTATTCATAGCCGAAATGATCAAGTTATCAGTAATAGCTACATATGGATATAAAAACTAAATATTCGCTTCTTATGCGTTGTAAAGAAAATTAAAAACGCTATATCTAGTACTAGTAATTAATTTAACTAACACATTCATGACTATAGGTACAATAAAACAAAACACATGATGAATTCCAATGAAGATGTATTAAGACTAAATACTCCCATCTACTTGCCGCACATCAATTGAGCAAGTAGAGAGCTTCACCAGGGGTAGCCAATTTGATTTTGTGAGATGCACCAATTGCACAGTTTTATTCATTCGACATGTGGGTTCGCACCATTTAATTTAACGCACCCCAAGAATTTTGGGTTGGCGACAACAAAAAAACGCCTAAAGAAGACTTAATAATTTTAAATAACTATGCGTCTGCTTCTTCATTAAATTTTTCATTGCCTTCCCACGATCTACTAGATTAATATAGCCGCGATCGACCGGTTGGCTTCCCCTGTCCTCCACAATGATTTAAGTAGAGACGCGCCCTAATATTTACAAGATATTAAATGAATGTTCTTGACTATATTGAATAGGAACTTTGGATGATGGTTGTATGTGACAATTTAATTTTAATGTCGTCTATTAATTAGACAATAGACGACATTAAAATAACTAGTGGACCCGCCACAATGGTCAAAAATCGACCATAATTAAACAAAATTAAAACTAAAATTATAAATTATTATAAAAAAAATATTTTAAAAACGTCAAACTTTACATAAATAATATGCAGCCTAGAAAAGCAATTTATAATTAATATTTTTGATTTTATTGCATGCAGTATTATTTACACTACTAAGACAAAAGAAACTTCAAAAGTTAAATTCATCAAGCTACACCTCATACCAAAAAGTGTTGTCTGTGGGGTAAGATATATTCACTCTCCGTGTATTTTATAATTGCTTCCAGGAAATCAGTGTCAGTCAGAATCATAAATTACGGATGAGATCTTTTGATTCATTATTTCCCTGTTATGAACCTGTGTTTCTGAACCAGTGGACTGCGGATCACTGATCATGAAACTTTGATATTGTGATTTGTTCTCGTCGGGAAATATCCATACCCTATTTTAACGCGTTTTATAAGCTTCACTTGGAACTAAGTAACAAACAATGTAGAAAAAATCTTGGTATGGTAAGGTCTTAGTTTGAAACTTGGTAGTGGTAGTAGTTTAGATGACATAAACATAATTTGGCAACTTGGAGTGAACCTGATGGTAGAGTCAGGAGTGGACAGTGGAGTTCTTCAGGTTACTAGTAAACCGTTCAAGTTTGGACTTATATGATTCATTTTACGAGCTTAATATATTGGGCTTGGTATCAAGGGTGTGGGCGATGTAGCTGTCCAGTGGCTAAGGACTAAAATCCTTAGGGTTTGCACTCAAATAACTCTAGTTTGACTGTTTGAGGAGTAAACAGATAGTAGTATCAGTAACGACAAATTTACATTCATTTCTTGTTGAATATCATGTCAATGCATTCAAACTACGCTTCAAAAGGCGACGACTGTAACCCGGCACGGTTGCTAATTCGGTGCTGCCTAATTCAGTCGAGTTTATTGCCCTGATATCTCGTCTCAGCAAGCTCGTTCAAGCAATATACCAGTGCTTTAATGTCGATGGAATTGTTTTGAAATCGAGCTCATGTGATAAATGACTTCTGCTTATGAACGTATATAGCTTTGATAAAGAAAATTCGTTGTAACTGATTTCGACTATCGATATTTTGAATATACCAGACTTCATTTATTGATATTATACAGAAATAGGGCAGAGGAGAAAGTCGAAGACAACTAGAAGAAGATCTTTACTGAGATTTAATTGTATGTTCATGTTTTCTGAACTATTTATAGCTAGTACTGTTTTGCTAATAAATTGAAATTATGAAGAACATTGATTTACGCTTTACTAAACAAATTGAATTAGTGAACAGGCGAACAGGAACTTGCATTTCGCCTGGTAAGTGATCATTACCGTCCACGGACTGCAAATAAACGTCTAATAAGATTGTAGACTTACATTAATTTGATAACTATCGCGTTACTGGCCTTAAAAACTAAAATCAAACGGGCCGTGTGCGTCTGTCGCCAACTCATTATTGTCCCACTGCTGGGCAGGGATCTTCTCTCGGAGTGAGAGGGGCTTAGGCCATAGTCCACGCCGCTGGCCAGGTGCGAATTGGTAGACTTCACACCTTTGAGAACTTTTTTTTCTTAACCATTAGGCTATCACTGCGTGTGTGTCTATATTACCACATATCTAAATTAAAAGATACCAGACCTAAATACTGTTATAAAGCAGACATATTTCAGACTTTTTAGTGAATCGAGCAAATGTTTCCTTTGTTTTATTTCCTCAGTGCCGTACGCATTGAACGTACGTGGTCTAATATTCCCCATGCCAAGTTGGAAACCTAGTTTAGTGTTGGCTAATTCAGTTGAGTTGGCTTGCGTGTGGCGGTTATCTGGCGCGGTATTAGTTAATAATGGGCTGCAAATTGGAGTGCACCGAATTACGGTTAATGGAATTACATATAACTTTTATTAGGATGCTATATTAGTGGCTGAGAGGTAATTGTATATGAAATGTATTGTGTTTTTGCAATGTGGTTTGATTATAACATACGTTTATTATTTCAATATGGTTCAATACAAATATACGTATTGAACCTGTATAATTAAATGTATATACTGTGTTGTAGCATTTTTGTAAACTGTAAGTATGACAAGAACTTTTCTTATTGAAATTCTTTGAGTAGAATTATGTCATGTATGTTATGAATGATTTGAAAAACTTTTGAATTTAATGTCTATGTTGACTGTATATCTTTAAAGTTAACTAAAATTACTTTGCAACGACAAAAATATTAATATTTGGAAATAATGTGAATTGTAAACACAACTGTCGGTGCAGGCCTATAACTAAATTTTAGTCTACCCTCGTACTTCAACACCCTTATCGCGATCTCACATAGACTTAATACGTTCAATTTAGTAACATACATGTCTGTGTTAGTAACCTGCTTCTGTCTAAGCTCAAAATATTTAGAAGCGGAAGATCTTGCCGAAGGTGGCTATAGCTTCCATCTTACCCTACTGATTACTGTCCCAAAACACAGGAACAAACAACTAAATTCATTACGTTTTTATTTTAAAGACTCCTACATTAAAGAATGATGATATATGATGAAGAAGAGAAGTCTTGTTATTAAAAATAATAATTGCTCAGCATAATTGAAAGTCCATAAAAGTTGTCCTCAAAGGAATATAAAATTGTAGCTTGAAGTTCTAGGTATAGCGAGCTTTATTAACAATATTTTAAACACCGACCGTACCGTACCTACATGAATTTTAAAACATTAAAACATGTTTAGCGTGGAGCAAACTCTACCCTGGTAACGTCACACGTGACCTCTTGGGCAGGTCGCTCCCTTGAGGCTGACCTGACACGGGTCGATGGATGACAAGCGAAGCCTTTTAACACCCAACCGACATTTGGGCACATCGTGTTGTTCCTTGACCAGTGACAAGATCTATGTGATATGCAATCTAGGGGAATTTAAGATGGAGGGCATAGTGACCTTTTTAATTTCAATGGACTGACTTATTTATTGTCTTGTAATATCATAGCGCGAGTAACTCCGCGGCCTGTGCACATTGTAACCAATATAGTAAGTAGAGCAAGTCAGGCGTGTCTAAAGTATGATAAGTGACTGACTAATAGCTATGTTACGTATTAGCTGATTCCCGCTGTTTCATCCGCATTAAAGAAGTAAAAAGTATACATTAATATCTACGAAATAGCATCTGACATTAACGCCCGGGACGTCCGTCCGCATGCGCGTGGAGAGCGCGCTAGTCCTTTTTTCAAAAATTAATGAAGCCTAAGTTACGTCTTAGACCTTCAGCTATAGTCTAGTGAAAGTCCCTTCAAAATCGGTCCAGCCGTTTAGAAGATTACTTCAGCCAAACAGACAGACAGACAGACAAAAATTTTTTTTATCGTATTTTTAGTATAGGTACCGTGTATACTTTCATATGCATTTAGTAAGAAGTAAGACATTTCAATTTTAAATATTTGTATATACGTACTTCTGTGCTTTAGAGAAGCGTCAGGTCATGTTTTAATCCGTCAGACTTCATTGACTTACAGTTCAAACAACTGGACTACATGCTTCAAACCTGTACTTTTTTAATAACAAAAATATTTCATTCCAAGTAAATTCTTACAGAATTCGTTTTGAACGTCAATGATATCTTGCCACTTATCCATAACGAAACGCAAGGAGTTTCGTTATGGAGAAGTGGTTATGATGAAGATACGAGCCGGTACTCACGAAATGCGGATTTAATTTCTATCTGTTGGTCAGCTGGATATCAAATTGATTATGTAGTAAATATATTCAAATAATATAATATCTAAACTTTTCATATCTAACATTGAAATTAGGCGCAAAAGAGATTAAGATAATTTATGAAATTTTTGCTAAACTTGACATGGGTACTTGTTTATCTGATTCATGTATAAAATATTAGCCTTAGTTTCAGATGATATGGGCTTAATTATGAGTAACATTAAGGCTTTACACAGTTTTAATTGATTTGCTTAATGCGATAAGACAAGACCCATTTTAGTATGCAAGCGAACAAGAAGATGTATATATTTCGGGGATATGTATATTTCGGGAATATTTTTTCAGTAAAGTTTCTTCTGGACTGTTGTCAAGGTCATCAATATATTTTTGTAAAGCTAATAACAATATTTGTTTTTTGAGTTACTTTATTTGCCTGCTTCTATATTATCTTCGAAATGGATTGACCGATTGATATATATTTCGACTAACTGACTTCCCAAAAGAAAGAGGTTATCTATTGGTCATGCTTTATACTTTTTTGTAAGACGGGAATCAATGTTAATTTTTTGCATGTGTCAGATTTTTTAGACTTTTTACTTAATAGTGGTTTTGTGTCGGCATTTTGAAATAATTTATGTATGTGTTATTTTTAAACAATTATTTAGTTGGTACTTATCTACTCACTTATTAAGCTTAATATCTGTATACATTTTATGTCGTACAATGATAAATTTTTAGATCATAGTCTAGCATACAAGGCAAATGTGGGCTGGTAGTTAGACTTCATCCACATTTGAGAGCTTTTTAAAAAATAGTCTCATACGAGTAAGTTTCCTCGCGATGTTTTTACCGTTAAAGCAAGAGATAATTAATATATTAAACGCACATTATTAAAACCTCGGAACTGGGATTAAACCTCGGACTCCCTGCTGAGAGGCAAAGTCACAACCTCCTAGACTATCATTTCTGCTATTTACAGTTGTTTCACCGACTTTTCGACTATCACAAGATCACTGCTGCTATTTAGAGGTATTTCATCTTAATCTTTTCTTACAGCACTTCTAACTGGTACGTTGAAAACGATGCAGCGTGCAGCATGCGATGAGCAGATGGTAGCCCTATCTTGTCCTCGGGGGACGTCGATCAGCATCCAGGTAGCGCAGTACGGGAAAGCTGCGACGGACACGCACAAGTGCATCGCTGACACCAACCCAGCAGAGAAGGAAGAAGATAAGTGCCTCTGGCCGAATTCTATGCAGGTTTGATGTTTGATGATTCGTTTTGAGTGCAGTACCTATTAAAATTATAAATTCGTGTTTTTTTACCCGACTGCGTCAGAAAGCGGGCAATGATTTTCGAGCGTATGTATGTCCATTTCTTTGGCACGCCCTATAGCTCAAACGGCTTGACGCATTAAAACATATGAGGTGTCGTTAGAATTTTCTTAGTCGTGTCAGTGACACAGGCTAAGTGAATTCATTTTAAGCAGCCGGTGTTTTTCTTTTAAACATAGTGTTACGTTAAAATTTGATGTGTTTATCTATAAAATTTATGTAATAGATAGTTATACATACTATATAATAGAATTTAGTAAAGCACTTTTTAATCATTACCGGGTTGATTATGAACTATTACTGTATTATAGGCCTGCAGTGTTGTGACTATAGGAATCACAATACGGGTTCTACAAATAGACAGATCCGGGTTCAATCCCCGGCTACAGAAGTTGTAAACGATAAATTTAGATTTCCATTCGGAGTGTATGATTCCGAGAAACACACCGAGAAAATCCAGGGTCCATGTATGTAGTAAGTATTAGAAAAATAACAAAATTTCAGTCACGCAATGAACTCAGTCGAACTCTTACTACATTATAAATTCTAGAGCAATGTAGATTAATTTAAATGTAAAAGGTGTCCTTTAATTTAATAACCTAAAATTAACGTAATTAATTGGATTCATTAAAACAGTTATGAGTATAAGTCGTCGCTATTCATCTCCCCGAAAGTTTTAATGGTTTGTTCTTTCTATTCCCATTTGACACATTCCAACTGGAAAGTTAAAATAGTGCCGGATTATTTCGGAATGGCGTTACTCTGTAGTTTTTGAAATTATTTCGCTCGAAGTTACGCTCATAATTCCGCCCGCGGGCTCGCTGGTTCACACTCCCAGTTTGTTAACTGGGTATCGCTAATAGATTTCTCGATCGCTTTTTTGTATTGCTATGGGTGGCAGCTATCCACTTTGGTGTAGATAAATGTGAGAAATCGAATGTATAACACGTTTTATAAATCCGTAGCAGAGGGGGAATTGCCCTCTCCGAACCCCGTTCAGGACGCCATGTGTGCTGCTACTGTAACATGTAACTGTTACCATAATAGGAATTAGTAGATTGTGAATTACTCATATCCCCTTACTAGATTTTTTGTCGATGTATTAATGCCATTGATGCACACAAGGACGAATACAGAAATACGCAGAACAAAGACATAAATCATCACCAATTCGTCGCTTACTTACTTTATATTAAATTTTTCTGGCCGAGGATTGAACTCGGAACCAACAGCATGTCGCACAGTATGTTGACCATTCCTTTACGCTGGTTCAACATGTCCTCCAGTGCTTAATGCTTGTCAAGTCACATCTTTATCTATTGATAAATTATGTTACTATAATATTTAATGTAGATGCTCAAATTATGTCCATTATAATCGAGATAATATAATAATATTATTAATAAAATAATTTCC
>DWNY01003182.1:0-10213 GCA_018250635.1 Telegonus apastus
ATAAACTAAGGTCTTAAAAATAAACTTAAATATTTATTCAAATAATACTTATAAATTAGATACGCTATCCAAAACTCTGGATACCAATTCATTCTGGATCATGAATTGATTTATTTAATTTTCAAAGTTTACATATTCATTCTGGATTATTGAATTTATGGATCAGACAAAATATATTTAGATTTATGTTATGTGGATGTTTGTGTTCCTTCTTTTTGTGTATTTGTGTCTATCACTAGGAAATCCAATAGGGATTTTGAGTGTAAATAATATTTATCCTTTTTTGTATTCATTTGTGTAAGTAGGTGCGTATTTGACGTACATAGGCTAAGAACTCGACGCTTAAAGTATAAAGTAAAGAATTCTTCGTTAGCTTAATTAAGAACTTATAATTAGAAATAATATAAAATCTTTTTTCTAAGAGTGTGTTAAGGCAAAGACAATCCAACTTAATCCCCAGAAGCAACAACACTACAGTTATTAACATATACTCGCATCTACGTGAATCGCGCTTTTTACGGTCGTTAAAAAGTGAACTGGCTGCAGCCAACTACAGTAAGAAATATTTGTTGCCTGCCAAGCGACTGTAAACGTTACCCACAAACATTTTGCTCGATGATTTGCTCGTCATCCAGTATCACCGTGTGTCTCATACCTTCGCTACTGCTGTGTGCGCCCGCGGCAGACTTTGTGATACATCGCTCCTACAACGTTGCGCGTTTATCTCCTGTATAATGTACATTTACAATAACAAAACGTTCAGACGACCTGCGAAACTTACGTGAACGTGTGCAGATCTAATACATTGTTAGAACGTAAATAAAGGTAGAACTTTTAGTGATTCGACTGCGGCAAATTAACGCCACGTCTATTTCTGCTATATAAGTTTCAAGAGCAACTATATTTTTATTTGACGGTGAAAAACAGCAGAGACACTAAGCATTCAACTTAATCCTCGTAGAGCAAAGTTGATAGGCTTCTGTAACCGATTTCAAGTGGATCTCCAATTTTATTTAGGGTGTAATACACATTCAATGGACCAAGGACAAAAAACAGGAGATTGGCAATGTTGTCTTCTTAATGAATATTGGCAAAATAACCCATTAAGATAACCCATATCCATTATTGGACCGCAAAGAACTGATGTATCGATGCATCAAACGATATAAGAAGCGACTCTACAATGTACAAACAAATATCGAAACGCAAAATAATGCAGAAATTCAACATTTTAAAACCAATACATTTGCGAAGACAATATTATGTCGGTAATATACCGGATATTTATGAGATATGCAAATCCGACATCTGCTAGATTTCAAAACTGTCGTAAAATACACTAAGCAGAAAATATATTCTGAATTAGTGATGTTAACACATTATCGATATACTTACTATCGAATACGATACGAAAGATTTTTCGATGAAACAACAGAAAATAATATGAGAACGTATGCTTGGTTTTTGTTGAATTATTATATCTCATAAAATTTTATCCTTACAAATAAATTAAGTCGAATTATGTTTGAATTTTTAAAGTAACTCAGTAAAATTTCTCCATCTCATAAAACAGTAAACTAAACAAACAAACAAGTACCTAGTTGTATGTTTTTGTATACGTTTTAATTTCAAAAGTGACGATATTGACTTGTAAAAGTTACGAGATACATAATCAAATATGACTCTTCAGGAAATATCTTATGATTTTATACTAGTAAAATATATTGAGTGAATTGTGATATGATCACCTAAAACAGTACCTACCAATAGGCAGACAGCACATGATGAAAGAAAGATTATTAGAGATTATTACGACGACCCGCGTGGCGAAACGATCACCATACCGGTCTGACGCGCAGTGGGTTCCGGGTTCAATCCCCAGCCAGACAGATATCTGAATGATGAGTTTAGATTTCTGTTCTGGGTCTGGGTGTTTGTGTAATCGTCTTTGTGTGTTTCCATGGCACCCACGACAAAGGAGAAAATCCTAGTGTGGGGCTATGAGTGTAGAAAGCGTAAAGCGTATAATATCAATTTTATTTGAGTATACAATTGTATGTTAAAATACGAATATTTTTCAGTACCGGAATTTGTTTTTGTTGTGTCTCGTATGTAATAATTTTTTTTATTTATAATTGTCATTCATTTAAAGTGTTGGCTAGTTAGGGAAAATTGTGGCAAAAAATATGTAACAAATATCGAACACACTTCAAAGAATCCCCAACCTTGGCAAGTCTGGTTTTTCCATATTATTAACGATTTCCGGCCAGATCGCCCGAAGTTTAATAATTTACAAGAGATAGTTAAAACAAATAACCGTGTAGTACATGGAGTTAACTTGTTATGCAACAGAAAAGAACGTTAGGTGAAAGTGGTCTTATGAAATGATGTCTAATCTATTGTTGATTGGGATTGAAGACTTAAATTACAAACAAGCTGGGTTAAATGATAACTAACTGACGATAACGCCATTTATATTTGAATAGCTTACTCAAGTCAGCAAATAAAATTGTTTTTTTTTTCGCTTAGTGTAAAAAATTGTAACGTATGGAAATCGGAGCTAAGAAAATCATATCACGAGACTGTATTGTCACGCCAAAATACAACTCTAAGCGCTAATTAATTTTAGACATGTCTATAGAAAAATGTAGCATGAAGTAGGAAACATAATTTCAATGCCACCGCCCACGATAGATTTATCTTGAGTTTGCGATCTGGCAACCTCGCCGCACTTAGCGCCGCCAGACTGACATCGCCAGTGCTGCTAATCTAGCGACTCTGTCGCTAGATAGACGACTTTTGACATGGTCTTAGCGACAAAAAATAGCCATTAAATAAGATCTAGCGACTTTAGTGATACAAACATTTCAATTATTTTGCGGTAAGAAGGGATAGAAAGGTCAGGTTTTAATCAATTTACATCCAAAATTAGTCAATTCTTAATTCGGCTGATGAAAAATACAGTTTAGTGACTTTCTAGCAACTTTTGATGTAGTCTAGGGACTTAACTGTTTTGCAGCTAGCAACACGGAATCGCTAAAAATATTCGTTTATCTCCCGATAAAAGCGGCAGGAGAGGTAACTTCACGTTAACTGCATTATAAAAACAAAACGTAATGAATTTAAGCTGTTTGTTTCTGTAAGTATCATAATCTTAAATATCAACATACCCCATTTTAAGACATCCTAATTTGTGCGATTAGTAACCTATATCCTAATATAGGTACCTCGTCCAATAATTAACCTTAAATAAGTAACTTTGTCACAATTTACATGTACGTTACTTCATATATAACATGCTTTTCTTTTTCTTCAATTTTGTTAGTTCTAATCCATACATTATGGATGTAACAACCAAAATCAACTACAGCCTACAGGCCATCTAAATAATGTCTTTATTTCTAAATTTTAACCAACTAGTCAATTTTCCTCCAATAAGTGAGGGGACGCCCTTAGCCGGCATGTTTCGTTTTATTAGGAAGCCGCAGATTATCACCCCACGTGCGATCTCCGTGGGCTGCCAAATGTGCGATCAGAATGTCGGTACACGTTACACGGTATAGGTACGTAATATCTTCACGCATTAACCGAATGTAATAGGTGTATGACGAGCAAATCACTCGAGACGAAAATAACGTGCACCAGTTCACTTAAAATATTTCACGGGCATTATTCATAAATCAAACAAAACTTTATACTGTTACATCGATATTTTTAATTTCATCGTAATTTTATGGAAGATCAATACATGGTGACAAATAATTGCTGAAATCAACTGACTTTTTACACTTGAACTTCAATGCTGTAGGCACTCGATACAATAGATCTAGACGTGAACATTTTAACATTAATAAATACGCACAGATATAAAAAGACTGCTCGCAAATACACAATACTGCCACACTAATGTTTATAATATCCGAAACTATTTTAAAATGTTCACATTAGAACATCCAGAGTGGCTGACGATGAGTTATTCGTGAAGCTACTGAAATTAGCTCAGCGTAGTTCAAAGCGGTATATCGAATCGCCTAATAATTTACCGGGGACACAATCACTCTAGATTTTATATACAATGATAGTGACGAAGGGTACACGTCATAATACCTTATTAATAATGCAATTAATAAATGAAAGTAGCTCGCGACGCTAAGGGTGCCTTTCCACTAAACGTGTGCGAGATAAGAAAACTATGGATGTGTGTCAATTCACCAATAGCATTATACTTGATTTTCAATGGCATTACTTTCAAATCAAGCAAGCAATCCTATTGGTGCATTTGCCTCATATCTATAGAATAGCAACCTCACACATCTCTCGTGTAAAGGGACTCTAAGACGAATGTTGCGCAAGTAACAGCTTACGCGTATAGACATGACTCTAGAAACAAAGTTGAAACACCTTGACAAACAATGTCCAAACGGTGAATATGACTTTCATGAAAAACAATCCAGTAATTACCTCTCGACTAGACAATAGAAAACAGAGTTGTCTCTAAGAACAATAGTTTGAAAGTGATCTGAGAAACTATTCATGTACACTCGTATGTTCATTACATGTTCATTGAACAACCATTCTGGACAGCCGATATGTTAGGGAATTTCGCTTCTCAATAGTATGTACATCTTTAAAATAATATGAAATTAACTACACGATAAATATCTACTAGCTTGCACAATCTAGAACACGGACCAATAGCTACTCTGATACTTTAAATATTTTAAGAATGTTGTATTTATAGATTACAATGAATTATTTTGAGATCAAATCGTGTTGATTTGATCATAATGAATACAAGCTATTAAATAATGATTGTGACAGCAAGTATTTCATTGGTCTATAGATGCTTTATCAAATGTATATTTATCATATCAATACCAGTACAACAAACATACAGGTATGTTCTTGCGCACGAACAGTTATGGCACCTTACAGTATAGTTAAATAGTATAATAATATATATTTTTCGGCAAAAAAGGAAAAAAATGAGGCATTCACCAGTTGAGACATTGTTTCCAATTGAAATTTTAGTGCATAATATATAATTATTTAAAGAATTAGTACACATAGGTAACTTATCTCATTTATTTATTCTGTAAATAGATAGCTCTATACTTGTTAAGACAAAGCTTGGACAGACTATATATGCATGAAAAATTTAGTACAATACTTTATAGAATGAATTATTTTTGAATAGTATAATTTTTGATATGATTCCTTATAACTCTTACACAACTCCCCAGCTATTAGATTTTAAATTTAGAGCAAATACCAAATAAAAGGCAATTAATCACCCTAAGTGCATGTTTGATAAATCACATTACCCCATAATCATATGCAAGATGAATGTGCCTAACATAGATTTAAATAATAGATATGCCCTCAGTCAGATAATGTATGTATCAGATATTGAAATTGAATATTGTTTTAGATCATATTTATAATATTGTAGATTCATCATTTGGTTTCCAATAAATTGAGATTTTGATACATCAATGCTGTCCAGGTTTAACTATCCTCTTTGATTGATTCAAATATGACTAAAATCTATCAACCCACATTTGCCAGTGTTGTAGACAATGGCTTTAGCTCTTCTCATCACGAGAGGAGTCCCCTGTCCAGCAGTAGGGGTGTCATGGGTTGATAATGGGATGTATTTTTGAAAAACTGAAATATCATTGAGGACAGATATCTGAGTGATGAATTGAGATTTCTGTTCTGGGTCTGGGTGTTTTGTGTCCATGGCACCCACGACATAGGAGAAAATCCTACTGTGGGTCTATGAATGTAGAGAGTGTTATTTATTTTTTGTTATTACCACTAACACACTATATCAGGGCATATCTATGACTTAAATATATGGTGCCTAAATTGTTTAACCTTTCATGATAATCAACCTAACATATATTTACCACATACGCGCACAATATTTCACAATGTAAAATTCACTACAAATAACTAGATAGAATAATTATTTGTACAGCCTGGATTCAAAGTACTACATCTAATAGCTAACAAACTTTAGTGCCTATTCACACATACAACAATCACACAACGGCCAATTTGTGGGTGACAATGCATAGTTTTTTCATAGATTTCACTCTTTCCTCTTACTTTACTTTACTGTACTATTGATGATACTGACCAAATTTCAGCCGCAATGTAACCTTTACGCGTAAAAGGCTGGCTACTGTATGGCTAAGACAAGTTTTTATAGTAAGCACAACGCTACAAGTAAGCTGCAGCAATGCCTTCACACAACCACTGGCTGCAAAAATTCTGCTGGTAAAGTGTAGTTGTGGCACGTGTGAATACTTTGTAACAAACACAAATTTTTGTTGTTAGCACAATGCTACAAGTAAGCTGCAGTAATACATTTCACACAAACTCTGCTTGAAAACATTTTGTTGCTGTAGTGTGATGCGGTTCTTTATGTTTGAATAGGCACTTCATAGTAAACGGCCAGACAATCTCACACACTCCTGTATCAGCACTGGAAATTTAGCTTACTATGCTTATTGATAACATCAGTCTCAATGACAAGATTCTGCCATCACGGCACAAAGAATTTATTTCTAGGAAGTGTCGACAAATTCCCAGAATTACAGCAACATTTGAATAAAAAATTTCTCTCATTATTCAATTTGTGCTACTTTAAAAATATTGATACCTATGCTCTAACATACTACTTACT
This sequence comes from Telegonus apastus, assembly GCA_018250635.1. Taxonomy (NCBI): domain Eukaryota; kingdom Metazoa; phylum Arthropoda; class Insecta; order Lepidoptera; family Hesperiidae; genus Telegonus; species Telegonus apastus. Next base: position 6,695 of record DWNY01003182.1, read on the forward strand.
TATTAAAATGTTGATAGACATTGAATCAGAATTAAAAGGTTTGAGATATTTTTTTGTTTATATTATACTTATTTCAGCGATTCAATTAGTATAACATTTTAAAGTAAGCAATATGTTAAAATATTGCTTTAATTTTAGGAATATGTTTGCAAGAACGTTATAGTTTATTGCTTTTAATAAACTGATGCTAACAATAAGACCTAGTTGTAATAATGTTGTTTGAACTAATTGAATCTGGCTGCAGATGCGTTTACTTCAAATAATAAGTAAATAAAACTACAAAATAAGGAACTATACAAATTACACTTAAGACCCAAACAAATCCTCGCATCAGATCACAAATAGGTTGATTGCACAACAAACACAACTACATTCAAATGTAATAAATTAATCTCTTCAATATTTTGATGTAGTACACAATTACAATACCCTAATTACAATATCAACTGATTTAACAATATAACTTCAAATAAAACCAATAACAAAATGTCAAATAATTAAAACTATACATAATATATAACATTCCATCAATATTAACTAACACATTTTAAGAAATTCAATTCAATACCTGACTAAATTAGTGATTGAATCTAAAACCATGACTGAAAGTGATGTATTTATTAATAAAAGTCGCAATTCAGAAATTCACTTGTGAAGAAGTTAATCTTAAAGCAACGAGAAAACCTTTTAAATATACAAATTGCATTGTTTCCATAAAAACAATAGAAAATACATAATAAAGCTTACCACATCCCAATGCGATCAAAGGCAAACTACTATGTACTGAAATTAAATACTTAGTACTGACACCAATGCTGTATGCCCACGGTCCCACCCAATACAGCACAGGAAGATCACCAGAACGCAACGGGCCACCGACCACTGCCTCAGCATTGTGTCAACTCCAAGGGCACTAAGCAAATGAACGCCACCGAAATATCGGACATCAGTTCTACTACCTTCCGCTTAAACTCCGAATTTGATACACCTGGCGCGCCAGCCTGGGGGCGCTTCAACGTCTATAATACCCAGAACTGTCGGCCTAATGACGAACTTTCCTCCCAAGACTCGTGTCGTGGAAGATTCACTAAACAATACACCTACTCACGGGAACGCCCGGGCGCAGGCTCCAGACGCGAGCTCAGAACTCCGCGAACTCCTTGGCGCATTTCTCCGTCGACGAGATGCGAAGCGCCTCCTCCTCGTAGTCGTCGAAGTTGCTCGTGTCCCCGGGGCCCTTGCAGCGAGGAATGAACGGCGCCTCGATCTTCTTCTGGAAGACTGCGATCCAGTCGGTGCTCGAGAACCATTTGTGACCTTTAATATCGTTCACGCCCGCCTTCAGGTTGCCGTACCGCTTCGTCAGGTCCACCTGCAAGAGGTTACGCAGGAGGTCCTTCAGATCTGAGCCGAAGTGCGACGGAAAGCGGACCTTGCCCGACACGATCTTCTCGTATATCTGGATAGGCTGGTCAGCGAAGAACGGCGGGTAGCCGGCCGCCATTTCATAAACTAAGACTCCAAGCGCCCACCAGTCCACAGCTTTATTGTAGCCCTTGGACAGGATAATCTCCGGAGCGAGGTACTCGGGCGTGCCGCAAAGCGTCCACGTACGGCCCTTAACGCGCTTCGCGAAGCCAAAGTCGGTCACTTTGAGGTAGCCCTGCGAGTCAATAAGCAGGTTCTCGGGCTTCAAGTCCCGATATATGAGGTCAAGGTAGTGCAGGTATTCGAACGCGAGCACGATCTGGGCTGCGTAGAAGCGCGAATGAGGCTCCGAGAACCGACCCACCTTCCGCAAGTGCGAGAACATTTCACCTCCTGGCACATACTCCAGCACCATGTACAGATTCGAGTTATCCTTGAAGTGGAACTTCAGGCTCACCAGGAACGGGAAGTTGATGGCTTGCAGTATCCGCTTTTCGTTCAGCGTATGCTCCACCTGTTTCAGCTTGACCACTTTTTGTTTATCTAATATTTTCATGGCGTAATATTCCTTGGTTGGTTTATGTTGCACTATCATGACTCTCCCGAATGAGCCTGTTCCGAGCGTTTTTATCCGCTCGAAGTCGTTCAGTCCGGCGGTGTTGGTAGGATTCTTCTTCCATTTCTCCTCAAAATCCTCCTTTGCCTGGTCGAGGAACTCTTTGACGCTTTCGGCGGCGTCCACCTTTTTGTTCGCGGTGGCAGCATTGTTGCCCATGGCTCACACCACAAACTATTCCAGGGCCTCGATTCGCCGTTATTACGGGCTGCCTTGTTGCACTAATCGATGCCTGCCTGTGCGACCGCGTAAGAAACGGGCAGGTCACCACAAACCGATTTGAAACACGTACATTCTCTATATTGTCAGCACGAACACACTTCACGAAAGACACTCAACGCAGGCACACATTGACACCATAAGTTTGAATACGAGATATCCCGTAAAATTATTTTGTCACATTCACAAAAATAAAATGGCTTCCAGTACCGGACTCGATCGACAGAGCGAGACCGAGCAAGCGATTTGCTCACGGGTGGCGGTCAATTGTGACAATGTTGCCTAGTTTTATCACAAAAAATTACTATATTTTTCTAAAATCTACCAAGCTAACACACACCCCCAGAAAAATATTTAATACCATTATTTTCATAAATTATTTACCACTGACATAAATAACATACAAATATAAAAATTAAAACATGTAATGCATGAAAAAATGTATTGCAGATAAATAATGATATTTTGAAAATTGAAACAAAAAAATATAAAAGATTTGTTATGTGGTACTACATACCACTAGATATACCAGCATTCGTACTCGTAACCGAAACTATCGGATATCCGAAGTGAAAATGTACCCAAAATCGTAATCGAATACGAAATAAAAATTTTGCATAATTTCGGTTAGGGGTGGAGTTCAAATGTAACACAAAATTAATGGTTTTAACCCAGCAGTGCCGGCACAATAACAGCAGGTTCCTTAATTAAAATAAATTAAATCAATACTTCATTTACGTTATTTTGTTTTCACTATTCGTTAAAAATCCGTAACCGAAACTATCCGAAACTATCGGATAATCGGAAATAATTTAATATCCTTAACTGTATCCGAAACTATATTTTTTTTCATATATCCGTATTCATATCTGAAATTTCCCATCCATAATATCCCTAAGGTATGCTATATTTTACTGATAGTTCGACCGGGTATCCGTTTGAAGTTGAAACTGTAGAGAAGCCGGTCCACTGACAAACATGAGCAGTTTGTGTCCATAGACGGCAGTGATCACCAACGTTTGATACTTAAATCTTATTTTCAGACTAACTCACATGACATTCAACAATTAGCATTTAGAGGCTTAGTGCTATAGTGAAAACATATTTGCCTTCATTAAAAAAATCAATGTTGATTGACAGCAGTGTTGAGCGCTGCCGTCTTCTACTTTGAAGGGAGACATACTTATTCGAGGCGTTCCAACTTAGACCTCAGTGGTAACAACGCATCTGTAGCTGACTTCAGGTAGGACTGTGAT
>DWNY01003183.1:0-10212 GCA_018250635.1 Telegonus apastus
AATAAGTGTAAAATAATTATTCTAAAAAAGCGTGGGGTGCATGGTTTCAAAAATATTTTACTGACAGACAAGCAGATGATTAGAAGAGCTATCATTTTTATATCTCATAAAGAATCCCACGCTTTTTAGCACGCTTTTATATTAGCTTCAGTTATATCAATTATCTATGTATATGTACATCTATGTAACGGAAACTTTAAAAGTGATTTTGTTTAAAATAATTATTTCAAACAAAAAAACTTTTTATACTTTTAACAACAATTTATACTTTTTAGTTTGTATTTCACAAAAGTTTGTTTTTTAGTTTTTTAAACTATTATCGGTACTATCGTTCCTTGATAAATGTGCAAAGTTTCAAATTAATCCGACGTTTCAAAGTCGGTCAAAATCGCGTTCAAAGTTACCGTTTCATAATACATACATACGACCGAAGTTAATGAAACCGTATTAAGAAGATTGGAGCTGTAGCTTACCTTGGAGCCAATAAATAAGAAACAACAACAACACCCCTTTAACTTTTTTATGCCTTCCTCAACGCAACCCTTTGCCGTCGGAATCGAACGGCATAGACTTCTATCTTAAAAACTTACCTCTTCACCACTCCTCTGATTGAGGTTGATCCTAAACTTGCAGGACACTTCCTTGTCCACCAGCGTGAACTCCTGGAGTCCTGGTACCAGGGGTTTACTGATGTGGGACGGCAGTGAAGGATCTTGCCTGAGAAGCAGAATGTCTTGGTTGCTGGGATCATCGTAGATAGAACCAGGATACGACTCGGTTACCTTAAATTTTAACTGTAAAACGTTTCATAGTAGGTATTATTACTCCTATAACATAAAGGTAAGTATATATGTATTTCTATTTTCATACCGTATTTTAAGTTGTATGTTGTGTTTTATGTTGTTGTAAGTTATCGCGTTCTGTGTGTGAAAGAGAAACATAGGTTTTGTGTTTTTATGTATGATTATCATATTTTATTTACAGTAACTGTTAATTTAAGTATTTATTTATTTAGATCTAAAAAGGATCTCTATAGTTTCAATATTTAAATTATAACCCCAAATTTATCGCGATTAACTTTGCTTGCGCGGCCGCATTTCAATCCGCCCATCAGTTCATCATCCATCAGCCATCGTTTCGCGGACGTGTAGATGTTTGACTTCGCGAAAATTTCGTGAAGTCAACTACTACACTTACGTAACTTACACGTAACTGCATGTACTTACACGTAAACTCGATAAAAATACTAATTGGCCTTTGACATACGCCGTTGACCGTTGACATGACGTAAAACTTTGGACTACGCCAAATAACATCGCGATGAATGCGGACAAAGTATAAGAAAGAATTATCTTTAGCCTTAGCTCACCTTCCCCGGTATCTTTGGCACTGTAGCGACCAGAAGTCTTGTAGTAGGCGCACTTGGCATGATACTAATTAGTGCGCCCGCTTTTCCAGAATAGATTCCCGAACCTAGAATATAAGATTAAAAACAAAAGTTCTACATATTGAAAAAGTATTAATATAATAAGGGCTCGTTATAATAAAGAATGAAATTGAAACTAATGGCTTTTTATATTATGTTCAATTATATTTTGTAAGTGGTTGTAAATGGTAAGAGAAGTATAAAGAACTGTCATAATTGTTTGATACCTGCACTTCCCACTCTCACGTTATTGGCACCAGAAGCTAGAAAATTCACATTCATAGCATAGGCGTAGGCTTCTTGAATTTGAGCAGCTGTGAAATATTTAAAGATATCAATGAATTCCTAAACATAGATTGTGGCTAAATCTTTTATGGGCAACTGCATTCGTTTTTACAATAAAATACGGGACCATATCACAAAACTCACTGAAAATAAATTTAAACAGGTCATTAAACAAACTTTATGCAAAAAAGCCTACTATAAATCGAAACTGTATGATTTGATGTAACTCTAGCTTGTTCTTAGTGTAAATTGATTTTGTAATGAAATTATTTTTTAAAGATGGAGTTTTTTTCACCGCTTTTTCTCCGTAACGAAACACTTTGCGAAGTGGCGGTAGATTTTATTGACGTACAAAAATTATTCTGTGAACGATCCACTTTAAATGAGAGATTTTTAATTTTGATATCATACCATAAAATGCTACATAAATTAGTGTGCCACATTTTTATGTAGTCTATTCCTAGTATGCCTATCACGCTGTTCAAATCAGAACTCAGCCGGGCTTAACACTTTATTAGGCAGAAATAGGTATGACGATGGTGCTTCTGGAGTAGTAATATTCACCTATTAAGTATGGCATTTCAGATAACCACATAGTGCTGAATATAATATCAGTGAGGTTATGTTTCTCCACCACCTGGATCGCTGGCACCTGGAACATGAGGTCGAAGCAGATGTAGTGGCCGAAGGTGACCCCGAAATCGGTACTGAAGATGCCGAGGTCTCGCTGCAAAGCTGGATTGCGCATGGGTTCATTGAACAAATTGATTTTCCGGTACCTGAAAATGTAAACAAATAAAACTATTACACCAAAAGTGATACAACGCTTTGTATGTGTGTGTATAAGATATCATAGTTCAGACATGCATGCACGCATGCACGCATACAAAGTCACCCACACCCAAATCTCATTGTTTATGTTATTACTGAAACTTGATCATTTACAAAATTTTACAATGACATTTTTAAAAGAAAAAGTGTGAGTAGAAATCACACACAAAGTGTTCCATATGTAAAGCAAAAAATATGAAACTTTTAACTTAATTTTTTTCATGTATTAACAACAATCATTGTGATGTCTGTTTTACCATAATTAATAAATAATGATTGTATATTATGATTAAACACTTCGCTTTGGCATTTGTTACTTTAATTTCAAAAATCTTTACCTGTCAATGACGGCGCCATTTCTGTCGAAGACTACATTAGTATTGAACCGGTACTCCTTCTTCTCTGGACAGTATTCCCCAGGGGCATCGTTACAGTCAACAATCTCGTCTATATTGACCACCACGTAAATTTGATGCTGTTTCGCCGCTTGAGACAAGGCTACCAGAATCTTTAAGGATAGAATATTTTTATACATAATTGGTACGTAATGTTCCTTGAGTATGTAGATAGGTAGATACTAATTTCTTGCATTTTCATAAATACTATATTTTTTACAATTCATTTTTTCAATACTTTCAAAGAGTGGAAAATATGAGAACTGCTACCGATTATATTGATATCTTAGTAAAGTAATATTTGGAAATATTATTTTCTTCTGATGAGTATTTTTATCGGCAATCATTGATCCCGATTTTTATAGGCACATACCTCATCATAAAGGTCCGGTCGATCAGTAGGTACTGGGTAATCCTTTAGAATACCGAATATAGGCACAGTGATGCTGCGACTTTCAAGAGTCAACGTCATCTCAGGAAACACGATTATATCGGCATTCTGTAAGTATTAAACACATTTAATTGGTAGCTAGGATTCCAAAGCTATCGCGGATAAATTAGAGATGTCCATGCCGTCACTACGTCACATCACTATGATGGTAGAAATTAATCTCTATGTTTAATATACACTTCCGTGCGTTACCAGAATTTGACACGCACTCCGGTGCTTTATGATAGATTAGAAAACTCACGGTAATCCCACATCCTCTGTATATGTATATATAATACGAATGAAACTCGTGCTCGTTGTCTGTGTATTTAAATTCAGTTGGCACCAAAACTACCGAATGGAATTCATAGGAATGAAGATATATTTATAGTATGTATCTTCGCTTAACATTTAGGTTTCATTTCATTAAAATTGATCCGTTCTATCAAAAATTATTACAATATAAATCAGAAGTAAAATTTCTTACGTCGAATCACCTAATTACGTGAAAATAAAGGTCTTACCGTAGTGAACTAGATGGCGTTATTGTACAAATGTCAGTGACTCACGGGCAAACTTCTAAAACCGAATAGCAGAATGTTCACCGGTCAACTAGTTTTTAACATTTGGCGTCTTTTGTATTCGAGAAGTGAATTTGATTGCTGCAAGTTTAATATCAGAGACCTACCTAAGGTTGACCGCACATGCTACTCCTGAGCCCTAAATTGGGACGCGTCGGATAACTATGTCTCCCTTGCTACACATCAGAATAGAACAGTTCAGCGCTTAACACTGGTGTTATTTGGCAGAATAAGGCGTGGCGGTGGTGCCGCTGAGTCGAACCACAGAGGATTCTACCACATTTATAGAAGGTATGAAGAATCATATCACCTGTTCACTAGCTTCTTTTATAAGTCTCACATAATTTTGTACGTTTAAATTTACATTCAACTGAATTTGATACTCCACAACAGCTGCAATGTAGTGGTCATCTTGGGGAGTTGACTTCTGTAACAAACTCAAATCTTAAATATTTTACACTAACACTTATTTTCGCAAAAAAAATCCAATGGAATCCCCTACGAAGCATTTTATTTATTTATTAAATAAGGCTACTACGGTCGATAGAAACCAATTCTGTGTATTGGTTGGTATCGACCTTATATGGATAATTCAAACACAAGAGCACTAAACAATAGGCACTATACATTCATAAAAAATATTTTTATTTATGTAATACGAATATGCAGCGTCGCCTTGGACGCGGTGTCGGGTAACCGACCTCGGAATCGCCGGAACACAACACCTTTCGGCTAAAATTCTTCCTTCATGAAGGTTGACATCTGCTCCGTAGGCACTTTCATTAGGAATTAAACTTCATATTATGGTGGGACTCCAATCAAATTGGTCAATCTTCAATCAATTGGTCGTAATAATGATGTACTCTACAATCTTCTCAACCGTTGTAGAGCATTGTAGACGGAACACGTAAAGCGTCGTCGCGTCGATACAGTGGGCTGCAGCATATTGTTCGGAGTTTTGGTGCGGTGCCGTACCGGTTCTGACGTGAGGGCTTCCTCTTCTTCTCGACTTTAACTAAGCCCTCCTTATCACACGGGTCCTTTGCAGAACCCTGTTTTAGCAAATCTCGGTGAATTGCTTCACTGTTGTTCTGTTTACCCCTGTTTTACTGTTTAGCCTGTAAAACAGCAGGTTTGGCAGCAATGGCTGCGTATCAGTACAGTGTTAATGTCGACGTACTCAGTGCGATGCAGCGATAGTATTATTCGCTGAATCAAAATTTGCCAACTAAATTCTGCTTATCGATGCATTTTGAGCCCCGGGACGCATATTTATATTAGATCGGGCAACCAACTAACCGAACAGCGTTGGGTAATAATACCACTTCGGCACATAAATCATTGTAGTCTTGTTTGATGTCTCCAATTTAGACTGCACTTCAGCCGTTATTTTAATGGTAAGTACATCGATTCTTGTTGTTGGGCTGTGATAAAAAAAAAATAATGAAAAAATCCCGACAGAACAGAGTAACCAAAAAAAAAATTAAAATAAATGATAAAATAAGGAATCTCTACTTCGGTTTAACAAAGGTACTGTATTATTAGGTGAAAGCCTAAGTTAAACTCCCGCATCAAGTTTAGTTGCAGGCGGGACCCCTTAATTTTATTTCGCTATGTTCGCTAAAATCCATCGTTAAGATCCATTGATGGATCTTTTTCAACTTGTATGTTCACTTTAATCCACGATGAACGATATTATGCAGTGTTTTTTCGGTAACTATCGTATGCCTGACAATCCATCTATACATAAAACATTTATGGACTTTTTAACTTGTATGTTCACTTTAATCCACGATGAATGATATGATGCAAAGTGTATATTTTAATAACTATCATATGCCCGACAATCCATCTATACATAAAAATAAATAAAATTCAACTGTATGTTTGTAGTAGTTTCTAGAGCAAAACTAGAATTAAGTAAAAAAAAATGTCTGTACGTTTCGTTTCAGTGATTTTCGAAATGGCTGGACTAATATTAAAGTTTATCGAAAGATATCTGATCGTATGAGGTGTAACTTACTGTACATTATTTTTTTAAAAATAGCGCGGACTCGACGCGGTCTATGTTGGACGCGGTATATGCGGTACGACTATGGTCGCTGTTGCCGACGTTGGTGTCAGTTACTATCAGGTACATTAGAGTCAGCTTTCAATTTTATTTATAGGTACTTATGTGTGTGTGTGTGTAGGTACTTATATGTGTTATTTTTATGTCAAGTGTAATTTATCTATCTATACAAATCGGTTCACCGGTTTTAGAGTTGCGACTCCACAGACGTACACTAGTCAAACTATACCCCTCTTTTTGTGGTGGGGGTTAAAAATATTAATCAATATTGTGAAGTACAAAAGAATTATAGTATAAAGAATTATTCTTACCTGTAATGATAAATGTGGGAGACAGAAAAATATGAGTATAAACATAATTCCCGACTGTATTCACTAAACAAGATAACATTATCTTACACCACGATGTATCGTGCGTTGATAAGGAACACCGACTAACAAATGTGATAGAAATTTATTTCTTATATTATGTGTCTTTACCAGTATCGATGTGAATAGATATGACGTGCGAATCCATTCTACCTGTAGATCTAATGCTACGTCCTCACGTGTTGGAAGCTTTAGCAAACCGTTTCAAATGTGCAGATGGAGCGTTTGAATTAGCTTACGTTGGCTTGCAAGGGCTTGTCGTCAATTGGTGTCGGTTAGGACCAATCATTAGGAATCGCTTGCGTTCACAAGTAGGGACGCGGCATAATGATAACTGGTTGTTGACGTAACACACACAAAAACAAACAGACACGCGTATTTTTTAAACTTGGCTGGAAGTAATTATTTCAAAATAGTTTTTGATACTCATCTAAGATTATAGCTAGTACCATAGAACAAGGAGGAGACAAGTGGCAGTGAAAAATATCACACGGACCAACAGCAAGATATGCGGAACTCCGCATACTCTGTATTATGACATTTCGATAGAGTACAAAAATGATAGTATCAGGGAATTTGTGTAATGGAGGTTTTACGTACCTTTTGCAAGTGTATGCAAGTATTGCAAAAGTTATCGATACTTTTGTAATTTTACATTTTATTAATGAATATTGGCATGATTCTTGTTTAAAAAACGGAAAGTGCTAAAGCTCAAATTTAGAATAGCTCTAGCATCGGCTATTTACACATACACATATACAAAATATTAAAATATAAACAAGACCCAATGCCAGTGTAGACATAAAATATGATATACAACTTTGGCGCTGTACCAAAAAAAATAATTCAGTAATTATTCAATGATTCTAAAACAAAGTATTTACAGATATTGCAAATACACCATGGCATATAAGGGACAAAGATCTACATCGGGATCTTCAAGTAGACTTAATCTAAAAAGAGATTCGTACATGTATAAGCAGAAGGACATCGACAAAGACTTCATCTTCATAACGAACCCTATTACCCTGAGCCCATTGACCTAATGACATAATATAGTGTACCGTTAGTGAATTTAAAGTTAGAATACAAAGGTGTAGTGTTAGAGGATGGTTCCATTAAGAAATGATTGTTTAGTAGGTAAGTACCTAATCTATTTTACATTTACATATAATAAAAGACAATAGACTTCTATGACAATTTTATTAAACAATAAATAAAAAAGCATCAACATTGAGTAAAAATATAAGGCAAACTTATCAACTAATTTTAAAAATTAACTGAAAATAATAATAACAATATAATAGGTAATATTTATAACGACACAATTTGTACTTAATTGCAAATACTAAAAAGTAAGGATTTTCTATTACAGACTATTTACTCTTGTTTTTTTACTAGCCCCAAATAAAATTATATTTCCACTCTGTAGCACTAAACGATTATGATCGCAACGTTTATTATAGGAATTGATGTATGAAATTAAAGATTGTAAAAATATATAAGAAATACAATATTGCTTATAAATAAGTCAACTGCCCATGAATGTTAGTTTTACAAATCCAATATACAATACATCTAATCTTCAAACAATTAAAAGATGAAGACAAAGAAATTAGCTAAAACAACCAGGGTACCGCTGAAAATGATCATATGTGAAGATCCCGGAGTATTAGGTAAAGGTGGCGTTGCGTCTTGCTCATCTCTGTCGAACACTCTCCCCCAAATCGTAAAACTGTATAACTCTACCGCTCTATTTTGCAAAACCAACGATAAATTCGTAACGTCCCCTTCTTTGCTAACTTCATAGTGGTAATCTTTAGATTCTAAAGGCATTATGGCAGTCGTCAAAGTGGTAGGGAAAAACGTAGAGTCGTGGGCGGCTAAATCAGCGACTATCTGTGGTGTGGGCACTGTTGCTACGATTGACAACTCTTCGAATACACCTGTTGTATCATTTTCGTATTTTGGAAACCTGTAAACAAATATAAATACACTTAAATGAATGTTTTTGTTAAGAATATGTCCTCCAAACTTATGCTCGCATGCTGCGTTCTGTCTACACGCTGGAATTTTGGGTGGTTTGTTTATTTTATAGATATTGTTATATTAAATAGCTAACCCAGCAAATGTATATGACGTATGTTCTGCCTTGGTTTTAATAGTTTACCCCTGACTAGGCGAACGTTGTCTTGCCATTTGGTTAGAAGTGAGCCCGTGAGTCAGTGATATTTGTGCAAAAACGCCATCTAGTCTGCTACGGTACAACTATTATGTTCACTTACGAAATTCGACGTAAGAAAAGTTGCGTCTGATTTTAATAACTTTGGATAAATTGGATCAACTTTAATGAAATAAAGCCTAAATATTAAGTTAAGATATGTACAGAAAATATATCTGCATTCCCATGATTTTCATTTAGTAGTTTTGGTGCCAACTGAATTTAACCACACAGACAGCGAGCAGGTGTTACATACATTCTTATTATATATACAGACAAGCTGATCCCCGCGGTTTCATAGGTATTATGTATACTTTCATAAGCACTTAGTAAAAAGTTTTTTTATTTATTTGTATAGATGTATAGATTTATTAATTGTTAAACACGTAACTAGGAGGTACAAGTAGTAACAGTAGTAGTAGAATTACACATACCTTGTGCCACATGTGTTAAGAGTGTCGCCTGTGCACGAGGTAATCGCACATACCCTGATGCCACCGGTGGTCACGCCATCAAAAGTTCGAACGCCACTAAACGCCAGGGCTCTGTATTGATAATTCTGAAATGAAGACATACTTAAATTTGAAGTAATTCGTAATTATTATTAATATTCACCATCATTTTAATAATACTTCTACTAATACGTCTATGTTTAAAAACGTACTAGAACTAGTAGGCAGTAGACTTGTGATTGGTTGTAGATGTCCATTGGCGACAGTGACTATTTAGCATCAGATGGACTGCATACTCGTTCGTTTTATAGTTTAATCTATCAATAAGGCAGAGGGGCTACCAGATAGAATGTAGTCAGTGTCGCCTATGGATATTTGCAACATCACATGACTCAACAATACTGCTGTTTTTGCACCTTTGTTGAAGACTCGTGTCATAGCGGTCAGGGAATATCTCAGGAAGTTCATACATCTTGCCCATCCGTGGTAAAAAGGAAAGTGCGAACTGATTTCATAAGCATAATTGTAGCCTTATGTGAATAAACCAGGAAACATATCTTAAAGCGATAAATCTTGAGGTTCGATTAAAACGTTTAATGAATACATACAATATTATATTTTTGAAAATTGTTACTTATAACTTGGTTTTGTTCATGCACTTTTAAAAGATGGGTTTTTTAAGGTAAGTGTTAGAATGACTATGGCTCGACTATGGAGGTATCGACACAACTTATTTACAACGTGAAGCAGTTCTTGTTCCGGTTTAAGGCTGTGGTTGTTCGCTTACTTTCATAAACTGCGGCCATGTTTGTCTTCGGGAAGGATTAACTTCATATAGAACCCTTGTTTTATATGCCTATAGATGTCCATGGACAGCAGTAGTTTTACTTGGTGGGCTGCATGCTTATTTGCAATTTCAATGTAATAAATCGCCCGAAATTTATACCCAAAATATAGAGGTATAGTTAGAATATAGTACTTAATTATAAGTTTTGAGGTTTTAAATTTAAATAATTAGTTATATATGTACATACCACATGAAACTTGCATTTGGTCGAAGGTACTTGATTAATTTTAACAAAAAAAATCAAAGAAAATTTATAGTTTATTGTACTTAATTTACATTAAATACTTTAAATGTTTCTCTATTAA
>DWNY01003184.1:0-10210 GCA_018250635.1 Telegonus apastus
TTACATGAAAATGTTTTTGGTAGGATTCTTAATATCAGACTTGGCTTACATTTACTATTTGGACGGGATATTTATTTACTGTAAAAATGCTCTTTGTTTTGTCAAACGCACTTCCCAGTTAGTGCGTGAATTGGGGGAGAAATAACGGGCCCTAGTCTTCTATCTGGGGGCCCTGATATCTTGTTGATATTTTTATTGTGCTTGTGAACATGTAGACAGAATGTCAAGTGTCATTTTGATACAAGTAGATTATTACTGCGTGGCGTTTGGCGCTCATAGTTATAAAGACATGTAGGATGAATTTAAAACATCAAAATAATTCTATAAGTGTTGTTTTAACTGACAGCGGAGTAAATATGCCAGTTATTTATTATAAAAAAGTTACAAGTACAAGCGAGCTCGTTAAAAAAGCAAACACGAATTTAACAGACGTTGTTTAATAAAAATTTACCATCAGTGAGTAATAAAATAATTTTCACCCTACAGTAACCTCGAAAATACAAAGCTTTTTATAATTATAGTTAAACGTTTACCCGAAAACTCTTTATCCAAAAATACCGGGATAAAAGCTCAAAAATTTTGATTAAATCAAAACATAACGTGTACAAGCGAGCTCGTTAAAAATTAAATGACACGGAAACTCCAGCATTTTGCTTCGAACAAACAAACCGGTTTAATTTAAATAGCTATAGTGGGATAGCGCGGCATTGCGCGGTTGGTACCCGGATTGCGATGCACTGATCAAATTACTACCGCTTCTATCCGGCATAGGGTATTTCCTGATGAAGCGTTTTTCCGCTCTCCAGCGGTATCCTTAATCATTAAAATTAAAAGGATAATAGCCACTGGAACCGAAGGTGGTAAATTTTCTTCTTTCTTGAAAAACTTTAAAACTGTATTGTAATTTGTAAATTATAAAATCTATACGAAACTTAAAACAAAAATATGTCTGAGATCCTAACCAACAGTACATCATTTCAATTTATATACCGCGCGATACAATTTACCTACAAAACTTTTTTAATTTATTTTGTTTCGTTCCCAAAAATCATCCCGCAATTCAAAATTCACTTGTTTACGTTATACCTTTGTCTTTGGGTTAAAGAAAAGAATATAAATACCAAATTTCAACTCAAGTTTCTGAGCAAATTAATTGTGACAGACGGATGGATACGAGTCATTGTATATGGAGCCGATTTTTGTTATTATCACGTACGGACCCAAAAAATACTACATATGTTTATGAAGTACTATGCAATACTTGGCCCTCGCACGGTTCTATAAAGTGGATAATGTATATGTGGAAGATATTACCCAATCCTCATCGCAGCAGATAGATAGATAAAACCACCAACCTCAGGACCGGATTGAGTGTTATGCATCACTATCACGGGGTTAGAAGAAGTAGTAGGTTGTAGTGGTAGGAGTGAGTAGTCGTCTTATCATTTCACAAAACACACGCGATAGCACGGCTGGTCTATGTGAAACACAATGGCACAGAAGGTTTACACTCGCCAAGCGCGATACGACTAACTGGACGCCCGAAGCGATCCAAAAGAACAATTATGATGGAGATTTTAGTTCTATCCACTTACATGTTAACAAAAATTGAACATGTTACAACTAGTTTACTATCGTAATTTTAACATATTACTACTCAACTGATCATTATTAAATTGCAAGCACATTGCCAGGGGTCCAGAAGGGCATAGACTCCCTTTCATCCCAAAAAACAAAATAACTTTTATACCTACGCCCTCTTGATATGAATTAATTGCATATAATTATGTACATGTAAATGTGTACAAAAATATATTTTTATATTAAGTACGAGTATGTTTTCATAATAATTTCAAATCATAAGATTTTTAAACGATATGCGAACCAGGCCTTAGCAAAGCGATGTAATATTATAATTGAGTAAAGCAGTCTCTCGGCAATGTAAGCAAAAATTACAGTTTCTGACGTAGGTACATTGTATTAGAGCGGAGTTCCACTGACACATTTTAGTTTCGTGAATCCACTTCATATTTAATGCAGATTTCTATAAAGTGGCTTGCGCAATGTCGGTTTGTTTGTTTTATTTGGCATACTTTTGAAAATACATGTAAAAATGTCATACAATAAAGGATGACTGATTTGATTTCAGGTTAGATATACATTGAAATGATAAATTAAGATAAGCTATGACTGTAGAAAATGGTATATATAAAGATATGATGAAAGCTGTAGCACCCTACGTTGTTCGATTCCGGCAGCACCACCGTCACATCTATTACAGCAGTGTTAAGCGCTGTGTTCTGGTTAGAAGGGTTTGGTTGAACATACTTATTTGAACCGCTCCAACTTAGTCCTCAGGGATAGCCATACGTATGTGGCGGACGTCAGAATTTTATATGGGGTTGTTATCTTGTCCATGGGCGGCAGTGGCCATTTACCATCAGCTTGGCTGATGCTCATTTGCTACTTCCATGACATAAGCTACTACAGCTACTCACAGTACCTAATGACAGAGTGTAGAGCGACAGAAGGGTGTTGTGAGTATATTGTTATTACACTATAGTATGGGAGCCAGCCTAAAATGTGTCCATCGCAAAGAAAGAGAGGGTACCTGTCTATACATGCTAGACAAAGATAAGTATAGGTTTCTCATGTTCACTGTTTTACTATTTAATTAACACCCGCACTCACAGGTCTACCTATGGCTCCCCTATTCGATATATAATAACTCTATGGTTGTGAGGGATAATTACTTACAAAACGTCTTTTTACCTATTCCTCGGGAGTAGCAAAGCATCTGTCTTCGCCTCTCAGCATGGTACCTGAGGCTCAATCCTGTCTAGGGTTGATTTCAGATGGGCAGCAGTGGCCATTTATCATCAGGTGGATTGCAGGGTCGTTTGTCACATCTGTATCCTAAATAAATTACTACTTCTAATCGAACGCATCCAATATAAAAGTTTCTTCTCATTCAGCTCCAAGGAACTAAAAAATGCTATGGAGTAATAAATAATAGTTAAAATATATAACAATAGTTATTAATAACGCAATAATAAGTTATTATTAGTAGTATCTATCTGTGAAAATAAATATTGTTTAAAGTACAAGCTTGTAAAAGTTAATTCTTTTTATAAGCTCATACATAGACCGGACGGTGTACACGGGACTTTAGAGTCGTTTTACAAACCAAATATTTGAAGTAGGTATGCGTAGTTTCGCTTAATTTTTGGTTGAATTTGAAATGAAGGCAGGTATATAAAGTCCAATTTATTAAAAAATTATAATTATATTACATAAAGCTTCATTTCGTAACATCAAAAGAACTTAATAGTATTCAAATCTTGTAGCTTTAATTATAATTAATTAAAACGTTATCTACTTTCAATTTATATTAAAATATTATTTTGGTATGCAGACGAAACGTTAGTAATTAAATTATAAAGTTTTAACTACAAATTATGACAAAATCTGCTTAATATTAATGAGTTTTGCTTAATCCCAGAAAACCACTTCTACTCTCAAAGACCTAGAGTTTAAAATCTCGTGGCTGAACTTCATCTGACATCTCTTAACTCTTAACTTAAAACAGCTTAGCTTTTGTCGGGAACAAACTGCCGCCTCGGCGGGGAGAACCACCGGCTAAAACTAGCATTTATCTGAGACAAGCCGGAGCACATCCTTGCTGTATGCTTATGTGCAGAGTACTACTGATTACCAACTCACTGCCGATTACTTACCGATCAAACAATCTTATATTAATCGATAAAAAAAAAATTGAATATAAAATTTCCAAAATTTAATATTTATAACAAAATGAGTTATCAGAACTATGTTAAATCTTTTATTTTACTTATCTTATGAATGAAAATAAGAGCTTTTAATATTTGAAGAACTTTACTCTGAAAACTTTAGTGTATACTTACTAACTTTGTAACTTTACTTTACTTTACCCTACCTTATAAAATTGATAGAAATCATCAATGTATTTCAACGATGTGTAGGTATGTCCTTAAAATTAATGTCAAATTGAAATATTTGGTCTTATTTTATTGACCCTTAATTGATTTCTAAATAACGGGTTTACTTAAATCACTCAATTCTATCAACTTCGTCCCAAGGCTTATCACAGGTAAAATAAATTCTAAGCAACTAGGATGCAGTATTCCCTCCTTCTACGGCCACACCCGATAACGGAGACGTCCGGGCGGCTGTCTCGTGTCCCATTATGCCGGAATCACCGCTAGGCCGGCATTAACATAGGACACTGCAGCTGTATTCACTGCAGACACTTCACTATAATACGTGTGATATACGCTACATAGGATAGATTAGTCTATAGTTGATAATAATCGCTCTAGATCTTGATCAAAAAATATTTAAGCTACTTTTATTCAGTCTTCGAGTAAACCAGTCTTAAAGTAACATATTCAGTTACAGCAAAAAGCATCGGTTGTGTAAATACCTAAATATGTACCCGAGTATTGATAAAGGTATGTATTTATTTCAATAAATTGCTATACTTGCGTTTGGTATTTGTTAGTACAATACCCACGACGGCTTGCGTTGCGGAGCGGTGACCCTACCGGTCTGACACGCAGTGGGTTCCGGGTTCGATCCCCGGCCAGACAGATATGTGATTGATAAATTTAGATTTCTATACTGGTTCTGGGTATTTGTGTAAGTATTCAGGTAACCAGACCGAAGCGCCCATACGCAACAATGATTTCTGTCAAGTGTGAACATAAAAAGCAAAAATATAGTTTGATGTAACGTCTGGTTAAAGTAGAAAGAATAAAATAAATAAAAGCACAACGACAACTGAAATAACCGGCCACCAGAAATAAAAGCACTGACAAACAGACAGTGCAGTGAAAACAAACAATGTGCGATAAAATATTGCATCGGAACAAACACCGGAGCGAATCCGATTGATTTATCGGATTATAGACCTGGGTGTCTTCGGATCTTGGACGCGGGATCGTACCTTATAATCGGAGTTAAATCAAATGTAACTGTTTCCCGAGGGCCCACAAAGAACATACAAATTGTTACATACATTTCTTTTTTTAATTAATCATCGGATTGGAATACGACCTCAATAAGAGAAAGAAGATCCCGTAAAATGCTTATTCTTGGCCCATTACTTTATAATTAAGGGTTTAAGTTGGAAGATATTTAATTTAAGATTTTCTGAACCAAATCCCAACAAAAAGCGGTAACAATTTTTCGATCTACTACATTATATCCGAACAATAAAACAATACAACCAAGTATTCTTAATCTTAATCTTTAATGACTGAATAGAATAAACTCAAAGTAAACGTAAAGATGTAAGTACATACAATACAATACAATATCATGTATAGTATACATACAATGTTGTGTTTATGCAAAGTAAATATTATGAACCTATACAACTGAGATACGGAACTCAAAAGAACAGCGATTGATTTATTGGATTATAGTGAAGGGCTCCCTTCGGATCCGACGCGGGATTGAGGTTTACAATTGGACCTTTTGAACATTTACATAATGCGTGGTCCGACCACGAACTAAGGTAACCTTAGAAGGAATTGGAAAAGTTGCATGTCAAAATCTATTCTACATTTTTGGTTTGATGACTATATTTGGTTTGATGAGTGCAATCTACCATAAGTTTATACCTAAAAGTAAAGGTAAATAATATAGAAATGCTAATATGCTACATAGAGCATATCTCAAAAACTAGGATGGTTCTAGAGAATTATCTTAAAAACAATAAGCCCGACCGCTTAAAATGAATTGACTTTGATACCTATACTCATTTGATATTGTTATGATAAAATTATTTCGTCCCATTATTAAAACTTTTATAGCTTATGTCACTATGACAACTGAGACGATTCTAACGACACCTCTTATGTTAAATCCGTCAAGACGTTAGGGGCGTGTAGACGAAATTGACATACATATATAGGTACATACATACGCTCGAAAAGTATTACCGTCCTTTTGACGCAGTCGGGTAAAAAGTTAATCTCTTACAGTAAACCACAAAGCAGAAACATGTGTGGAAATATAGTCTACGTCTAACACAACATACCTCTCATCTCTAACAATATAAAACAAGGAACCCTTGAGTACATTTCTATACTCTCTAAATCATATGTATATTTAATAAAAATGTAACTCGCGCTCGCTATCTGTGAGTTTAAGATTACTAACCGCCAAAACAACGGGATTTAATACATATAAATTCAGATATATTCATAGTACGAATGTTAACTTAATATTGAGGCTTTATTTCATCAAAAGCGATCCACTATGTATATCAAAAATTATTACAGTTTAAAATCAGAAGTAACTTTTCTTACGTCGAATTACGTAAGCTAATAGTTCTATTTTAGTGGACTAGATGGCGTTATTGTAAAAACATCACTGACTCACGGGCAAACTTCTAAACGCAAATGGCAGAACAATGTTCGCGTGGGCAGCTAGTTAAATAATAATGTCGTACGCATGACAATTATGTGGAACATGTTCAAAGGACTCAAGACTTGGCAGCTCTCGCGCGGCACAAAGGACTTACGGCTGCAATATTCTATGATAATGTCGACTCAGTCCGTCTGTGCGGTCATACCAGGCGTAATAGGACATGATCACCTCGCATAATTTTGTTAGCGTTCGCACCATTGCAACTTGAAGTACGTACGTGACATCATTCATTAGTGGATTAGGGACTAAATCGCTCGAAGTCCTCTGACTAAATTTATCGTTTATTTGTTATTTGTTATGACAACAAATAACAACGTCAACATAAGCTCTCTGAATATCCAATGCCTTTGTGTAACTACAGTAAATTGCCGTTGAAGTTCGAATTAGTCATGTTAGTTATAAAGCCTTACTAGGATTAAGGGTATTTAATCCTAAAAACCCTAGTTAAGGGTATTTCATAGGTGCTAGGACACACGAATGAATACACAAACTCTAAAAATCAAAACAGAGATCAAGATTCAAGGTGTTGACCGGTCTAGAAATCTGATAGTCTTATTGGAGGATTATTCAACATTATTAATTCAAGTGAGGTTTGATAACTCAAATTGAAATAAAATGGTACCAGTTTATTTTCTTTTATCTTTTTTCCACGTATTATATCTTTTTCCACTGATCATTAGACTCTTAGCTAATAATAATGACCAAAAGCGTATTCTTTCGGTTTTGTTCAAAGAATAATGAATTCAAAACGCGGAGGCGAGGGAAATGAAAAACTTTTAATTGCCATTTATTTGGACGAGAATAATAATCTGCCAGATTTTTAATGAAATTAAGTGATCTCACAGTCTTATCACGACTTAAGGAAAATAATTATTTTTCCTCTTTTAACGTAAGTATAAATTACGGTAAATATTTATTAATGAACATTTCTCATCAAAAATTAAAACGAAATTTTAAATCTGTGATGCTTGGTAAAGATTATGTGTTATTTTAGGAAAATCTATGGAAAACTATTCAAGTTTCGTTTATTTGTAAAGTCATCTAAATATCAACCGAAAATCCTGAAGTTTAGAACGCTTTTAGACTAATATTACCGCGGAAATGAAACAATTTAAAGTGTAACGAGCGCTCATAATACTTGGTTTTATTTACTGTATTGCTGATATTTTGACCCAGTGTCCATCGTAACTGCGATTCGTGCAACTGTACTGAACTAAACGTATCAAATCAATGAAATGTTTTTTGAATGTTACCTAAAATATTTTCCAATCCCGCTTTTCTCCCTGATAAATGTTAATTTTTATATTAATTAGAATCGAATCACTAAGTGGACTTCACTTTTACTCTGTTAATACCTATTTATGCTTTATAACCAGACACAGTTTTTCCTATAAACAGTAGTAAAACTCACTGAAATTCTACATGCATACTTAAATGTACTTTTGTATTACAATAGCACCTTTGTCATATTTTTTGGGGAAGCAACACATCTGTGTCCTTTCTCAGACGAACGTCCTATTTTTTCCAGTTCAGTAATCTGCAAACACATTCACTGAAAAAACAGGAGTTCAATAACCTTTTTATCTATTCTTTTAAAATACAGCGACAAGTTCACGTTCTACATACTACTTCCGGACATGACTCATAATGCTACCAACCCCATTTATATACTTCAGAATTGGGACAAATACGAAGCACCCCTGAGTTCCCTCAGGAATTACTGTATAATATGACATTTGGTAAAAATGAATTTTAATGTACCACCACCGTGATATGGAACCCTCAAATTCCCCCTGCCCAGAAGGTAGCCACAATAAAACGATAGAACAAATCGACATCCGTCCAATTTCGGTTTTCATCGCCTCTTTTGTACTCATCAAGTATTCTAATGCAAAGGCAAAAGCGTCAATGAATGGATGCTAATGGTTTCATTTGGGTGGTTTTGAAATGCGTGATAAAGGGTCTGGGGTAGCCAATGTCCACCCAACCAGTTTTGAATTGCTGATTGCTCGGAATAAGGTGCCTTTCGGAGTACCTACTTGTTGCTTGGGGAATAAAATCGAGTTCGGCTTTTTAATGGAAAATGTTGACTTTTAGCAACCTATGAATGCGTAATACCAATTCTATTTACTCCATACTACCCCTTCCTGGACTTGTTATGATTTTGAATGCATATGTGATATTTTTCGTTGGAGAATTTAAGGGCGTTTTTTTGTGTTTTGTACAAGAATATCGAATTAACGCAATAACATCTTGGAATGATTTTCTTAGGATGTAGTGGAATGGTATGAACATGTGATGAAAATGTTTGAAAATAAATGAATGACATTTCTTTCATTTCAAATAATAAATAATCAAGATGTTCCATGACAATATAGTAAAAAAATCTTTTTACTAAATATGACAGATGAGGTGAGTAAAGTTATCGCGAAGATTAGCAAAGTTTAGAAATTTTGGTGATTTTTAAATTTCAAGAGAAAAATAGCTGAGCCCTAAACTTTTCAATCTCCGAATTAGTGAATCGAAAGTACCTATATAAAAGTTTTAAATTGAGGCTTTGCTGCGCGATGTGACATGTTTTAGTTCTGTGAAGAATCCTTCTTTCTCTCATCTTGATATAAAATTATTTTCTTCTATACATGTATACATATAAATAAAATTTAAGTGTCCGTTCGATATGTCAAAATAACAATTTTTCTTAATGCATATGAAAGTAAACACGATACCATTAATGATGAATTATATTAATGAAAGATGACCTTTTTCATTCGACTCTTATTTTGACTATTTGACAAAGTGAGTAGCATCATAACTTGCGATGTAACTTAATATCGTACAGTCGGAGCCAACAAATCGCAAAACTAATTCAAACTGAAATCAAGTGAGTGGACTATCCCTCAATTATCGCAATCGGCATCAAACTAATAGCCTTAATGGAGAACCATCGGGAACATTAACCGGGAACTGACTTGAAGCTACTTTGCAAACACAATTTGATCTTCCTGAAGTGTCGGTGATTATTTACATTACATACATTTAGAGGGTAGCACAACTACTTGTGTAGTTGGCTAAGAAATCGCGTGTAAGGAAAAGTCAATCACAATTTGTTCTTTTACGATTTAATTTAAATGCAGTGGTTACAAATATAAATATATTTGCATTATGCTAGCTTAGTCATGTTTTTGTTCGTTTTAAATAAAAATTAAGTAGCAAATGAGCATGCAGTCCATCTGATGGTAAATGCTCACTGCCGGACATGGGCATTTGCAATAAACTTCAAATAGAACGAGGGTTTTATCTGAATACAATCAATCAGACGTTGCTACTTCTGAAGTCCAAGATAGTCGCCTCATGGTAAGTGGCAACGGCATCCTTCCAACGAAATACAAGAACTGCTTCGCGGTAGCAATAAGTGTGGTGGTGGTTCCTCCCCAGTCGAACCATACTAGTTCTATCACCTGGTAGTTTGAGGTTATGATGAATTGATTGATACGCCATTTAAAACTCCTATTTGTTGTATAGTACTCAGAAATCTGGAAACGTTTTTCGCCGTACAGTATGGTAGATTTTTTAGGCGAAATAACTGACAGCTCTGGTCACGCAAGGACGACTCTGCAAAATATGTATGGTTTAAGATCTATATTTCTATTTCTGTTAAGATTTACAATCACTTACAAGAAATAAACTTAAAATAAAACTATAACAAACAGTCGTTTCGGTTAAGAGAAATAATTAG
>DWNY01003185.1:0-10210 GCA_018250635.1 Telegonus apastus
CCGCGGAGTTTTAGTCGGTAGGAGTCCGACATACCCTTTCTGCTCCCCCGGGCAGACGGGGATCCATGAGGATTTCTTCGCGATAAAAAAAAAAAAGGCTGCATCGCAGCACAAAAATCCGCCTATATCACTTTAGTACATTTTGTATGAACGATGCGCTGCGGCCTGCCGCGGCTATATCTTAAAGGCAGTATTTTAAAATAAGCTTTTATATTCATCAGTGAGTAAAACATAAACATAGATAGCGACTAGATGGTGGACAACAACTCTTACAAAGGTAAATATACAATTTATTTAATGCATACCTACCTTTTGTAAAGTTGAGATGAAATTTATATGAATGCCATAAATAAAAGTCGAAATCAAGCAATAAATTCGAAAGGTTAAGTGCTGTACAGATTACGTTTGAGATCGAAACGCGAACGAGTCGACCTGTCTGTATCAAAATATACCCACGTAGGTACCTACACGTACCACATAAAATTCTTTAAATTATGATTATTATTGTAGCACGAGTTATTATTGTCATATAACTGTCGTGGGATGAGAGACTAAGGGATTAAAACCAGGACATGGATGACCGCGTCATCCAAAGAATTTATTTATTTACTGAGGTCAGGTAAGACAGACTAATGGAACATACTCGTACAAACAAAATAAAGTTGTAAATGAGCATGCAGTGCACTTGATGGCTAATGCAGGTGGCATGGGCATCTGTAATAAACACCAGATGCGGTGAAGTCGGCTACAGATACGGTGCTACCTTTGAGGAGTAAGTTGGAACGTGTAATCGTCATGTCTTTGTATCTTACTACTCTCTTCTAACTGCAATACGGTAGTGCTTAACATTGCTATTATAAGGAAGAAATAGGAGGTAACTTCGAAGACAAAAAATAGAAATCAATGGATGGATTGTGCTAAAATTCAACCAGCCATTATCATCAGCCAGGCGTTATCTAAGAAAATTATAGTTGGCTATCTTTAACTTAGGAACATGGTTCACTAACCACTTTACTCAAAACACAATGTTTTGCACTGTAGATGCTGAATGCTTTCAATGGAAACTGCTTTAATGATGATAATATCACTATACTCTTTATATAAAGAATGAGCGTAATCAGGCCTGCGATTCATCTGGTATTCATTAAGAGTCCTGCCTAGAGTTAATCATACGTACGTTGCGGTTTCTAGGTACGCTGTATGCAGTGTAGGGTAGTGCTACTGTTTTCTTGTTTAAGTGTAAAAAGGAAGTATGAAAGAAGAAGGTTGTAAAGTCAATGCCATAGATATCAATATAGCACAGAGCAGTGATCACTTACCATCCAATGGACCGCATGATCGTTTTTTACTTCTTATAGGTAATGAAAAATTGAACGTACCGACTCATGAACCCGAGGACGTAATCTCGTCAGAAATTCACTGAATACACGACCACGTTGCAACTTCACTAATATCAGCTAACACGTTTCTCAATTTTATAAATTTTGTACGATGACTACACTCGGTTGTGTTTCAAATTGGACTAACAGGACGGAGTAGTATAGTGGGCTCGGCCAGTTATATGAGGCGTCAATAAACCAAACCACATCTATTATTCCACTGGTCGAGCCTGAATTTAACAGCTGACGTTGAATTTTAAAATCGCTTTATGGCCCAAATTAAGGCCGTTGCCCTAATTCTGTCCGAATTGCATGAGCGTTCATTTTTAATTAGACATTAAATAACTCGGCTGCCTTCAAGCTGTAAATAATGTTAAGGGTCTATGAATTGGAAACAATGTATGATACGCAAGTATTTTAAACGTTAAAATAATGAAACACTAAAAATAATTTTTGGAGCAAAGTTCCTCGGATTTGGACTACGTTGTGGATGCTCCAAGCCTTCTTTACTTATGGGATGTAAAAGGCACATAGGCAGGATTATAAAATCTGGTTCTGAAATATAATGTTAATAGGGAAAAATATTAACATGACGTTGGTTGTTGCAGTGTTAGGTAGAAAAGTGTAATTGTAAGGAAGCAACATTTATACGGGGCGCTGCGACACGGTTCTAAGGGTTAGGCCATTTCCATTCGACGCAACTGTAGGTAAATTAAGGTAGAACTACAATTATATTCGAACTTTTTTACAGATATCTATGTGAAGCCGTTACTACGTTTCCTTTGTTACTATGTTACCTTTGATTAATTACTTTGATTAGTTAGGAATTTTTATTGAACAAAATCACAGTTTCTACGAATGACCTTATCTACATATGTCCTGCAATGAAATTCTATACATTGATGCATGAAAGCAATACATCATCATAATCTAATGACATTACAGAATGTGGCGGCTTCGGCGACTTAAAAATGTGTGCAATAAACAAATATTTAATAGTAAATATCGGTGTTAAAGCTTCATACACACTAAATATTGGAGCGCGAGTTTCTTAAGCGGGCTCAAAATGATGTAACGAGACGCGCAAACATGCCGTGTGTACCCGAATTATTAACAGGTCCTCACTACCCGACAGCGAATACACTAAAAGATGATATAAGCATACTAAGATACTGTAGGATAACCAACCTTACTACATATGTTAAAGGTACATGTTTCAACAACTGTTTAGAATATCTCTGACTGCAGTCAGATGATCCGGTCAACGTTTATTGCACCCATGGGCAATTCATTCCGAGTTAACGTTTGACTAATTTGTGATATCTTGTGGCGATGCCATAAAAGACAAGATTGCTGCGATCAGCTGATTGAAACTCGATAAAATAATAAGGCACTTTCTAAACGAAGTATGTTTTAATATACTGAAACTATGTTAGTCAAATTATTTAGGTAGGTAAATGTACGCTAAAAAGTAGCTCTCGTCACGTTTAATGTCTCAATATGCTTTGATCAATGGTTCAATTGAAGTGCAATTCAGGCAGTAAATCAAAAAGGCAATTACTTACTTCAACAATATCAAGATAATGTTTACCGATGTATTAGATACCTGTAATTTGCTTTGCTTCCTGTAGTGGGAGTGAGTGGTGTAGGGACTGTATACAAATGCAAGTTGTGTATAACACATATTATGAAATTTATATTATGTTTGATTCTAAGTCTCCTGAGTTGAATTTAAATGAATTTAAGGGATTTTATAAAATTAAAAACAGTAGGGGAAAAACTTTGACATCATATTATATGTATTGTCGAAGGTTTAGGTAGCAGTTTATGTCAGTGGCTAGTTTGGTACATCACATCTTAAACCTGTCTTATACTGAAAGAAATAGTAAGAAGGGAGGTAGTAATTAATTGAAAGTACGTTAAACAAATGACAAACCTGTGAAACTTTGAAGTTTTGGCAGAGTTCATATTTCCGCGTAGAATTTTCGAATGCGGTATCAAGGGCGCCGTCTTCAATCACACGTATTCAATTAAATACCATAGATAGATAATTTGTTAACAGAACTAACGTGCAAAGCAACAGAAACCGAAACATCGACTGACCATAACACACGTATTCACCTTGAACCCTGTTTTCACTTTTCGCGTTCAAATAAACGCGTGTTTTATTGTTTTGTATACTGTTATGCAAATGAGAATCGCCAACAGTAGCTCATTTATGGAAGGGTTTCCTAAAATACGAAAAAAATTAAAAGTGAAAGCCAACTGCAGACATATTGTATAGATTGTCACGCTTCCTTAGCTATTGTTAGGATAAATATTTACGTTACGGCATGCAAAAGAGGTTTTTGTGAAGCGACTACCGAATTGACCTTTTTCGAACAACCCTTTTGGCAGCTTTCGGCGCGCTTTGTTTGTTTATTGATCTCTATTGACACAGGCTCGTGTTTGATGTGTCCAATTGGGTGTTAAACCAAATATGAGACATTTGTCTTTATACTTTGAATAAATAGGCACCCATCGAAAATCGTCAATTCAATTCTCATTACAATAAGTTAAAATGCAGTAGAACCTTACTTTATTTTAATTTAAACTCAATCTAAGAACTTCTATTTTTTGCTACGTATGTATTATCTATTTATATTATCTATCTTGCGTAGGTACCTATAAATAGTAAAAGAGGTAGCAAATGGACATGCAATTTACTTTATGGTAAGTATCACTGCAACATTAACCTTCGTAACGGAATTCGTACTCGGAAACGTGGTGCTACCTCTGAGTATTTATATTGCCTCAGGTTAGAATAATGACTGTCGTAGATATTTAGCAAAGCAATTTGAATTATATTTCTATAAAACTTTTCATCTACCCATTAGTTATTATAAGACAAGCAAATGTCTCGATTCGAAGAGCGCATTGCCGCGCGGTTTTCGTAAATCTTAACCGATCTACATATGTTGGGCGCGGCTGGTAGATATACATATGAGTGACCGCTACTGGTAAAACTCTATGCGTGCTTCTATGCTTCTGAGGACACGTTAATTCGTCGGCCCCTAACTAACCCATGCCCCTTCGCCAACATGTCCTGGCTGTGTCCAGCACGTGCTCAGTAATGAAAAACGCCTCGATTATGCACTACAGTCCTAAATTTGTATTAAGATTCCCAAAATGAATTATAATATATCTACAGCGAGAGCGGTAGCTGGTCGGGCTCGGCATAAACTTTACGATGGGGATGCGAGACGCCGTAAAACTCGAAATAAATCCAATCGGGGACCCAAGGAAAACAATCCACTTCGCTCGGGATTACTCCAGATAGGAACGGACATTATCCATTGAAATGAGATTCGTAAGACGTCGGAAATTACGAACCTTGGAACATAACATGTACAGATAGGAAGCAAATAAATTAATAGATAATATATTTATAAATGAGAGCGTGTGTAAATGATTTTTTGTATATAGTGGCACAGGTGACACTAATTTACTATGCGTATGTGTGATTTATTTATCAATAAATTAACTATTTATGACAATAAAGTACCAACTCGTCGATCTTAAACAAGATAAGAATTAAAGCCTATGTTTTAAGTTCTTAACATGTTTTCTGTATGTCTGTACCAGTTCATTTTGAATATGATTGGCGTCCTGTCAATATGATTTTGACAGAAAAATTGAGACATTAAAATATAGGGTCTGATCTTATTAGGACCTGAAATCCAAAAATATATTGCACACACTCAATATTGACTAACTCAAATCTAACCACTATTAAGTATCTACCTAGATTTGTCGGGTAAGTAAGGTGTACTTATCCGAGACGGCCAACTTCGTCCTCACAGCAACGCATCTGTGGCCGATAATATGGTGGACGACATTCTCGTTTCCTAAGTTCTCTCATTATTATAAAAAAAGATTAACCATAGGTTACTCGTTTAAGGATATTTTTAAATTCCCTGTAGCTTGGCACACCATCTGTTTGATAAAAATATTATGTAGTTTTATTATTTTATTTTCAATCAAAATTACTTTATACCCTCATAATTAGTTAGGTATACAATCTGCGCAAATTAACGAATAAATCGTATTAGCATAAAATAGCAATCTCATCATTAGTTTATCTTCACATGAGAGCGTATGTAATTAATTCTATAAACACTGTTATCTGTTCTTAATTAAAGTTATTATCTTTACTCAACTTCATAATAATTCATTCAAAAATGTAATAAAACTCGTATAAAAATTAGTTTTTAAACGTTTTGTTCCTTTAAGAACGTAGTTTTTAAAATTTCATAACGTATGAGTAATCGCGCTTATAGGTAATCGCTACTAAGTAGATAGGTATAATAGTAGTCCATATAGTTTCAATATTAAAGGAGTTGGCAATGTATTCGTGTATCGCCATATTTGAGGTCCTTTTAGTAATAGAAATAGCAACCGGATATTTAATCTCGTGCTAAGCAGTCATTACAAATAATCATGTCCTTTCTATTAGTGTATTGTGTATTAGTTAACACATGCCGTGTTAGGTCTAATAATAAATCGTAACTTACCCTAAGTAGTTGGATATAAATAATGTCTTAGGTACCCTGTAAAAGCGAATTAAACAAAGCTATGTTTCTGCTTTATTAAGCAGTAAACACGGTTAAATAGGTTTCAGCGGATTTTACCCGCTCACATCCCTACCGCTTTTTAAAATCAATTTAGCTCTCTTAAATAAATTATCAAACTTGTCTTTATTGTTTACAATAATATATAGAGATGTGACAGACACATGTGATACAAGTTCACTCAATAACTTTTCTTATATAATAAAAGCATAATAACATATGGATCCTGCGCGGAGTGCACCGGTGCAATATCAGCCGACTCGTCAGCAATTAGCGCGTACAGAGCAAACACCGCCGTTCTGCGCAACGCTGGGCTTTGTACTGGTCTCATAATAAAGTAATATAAAAATATTATTCAAGGGCTCTGTAAATCTGAAATAACACGATTTTAGCCAGGAAAATAGCATTATTATTCCTGTTTAAGAGTATAAGATATATGACGATGGTTGGTATTACTATATTAGGCTACGCATAAATTTATTTCCCTTTTAAATACAACTTCATAAAATTAGTAAAATGTCTTCTTGTAAATATGAAATACATTATTTGATATTATTTCATGTTGTAAAATCTATTCTTACATAAATAAAGGATAATAACAGATGGACTCTGCACGGAGTGTATTAGTGCATTATCAGCAGGTTCTTCGCCAATTCGCGCGTACAGAGCAAAAGCCACCGCTCTGAGCAACGCTGGGAATACTTATGTATACATTTTTGTAGTATACTTTTCTAATTAATGTACTAATGTCATTATAAAATAATATTCAAGTTTTATGCCACTTACATTATGTTAAATGCCACTTTAAATTGCTAAAGTCATATGATTCACCTCTCGATGGTAAAACATAATTATCAGTTTTTAATGTTTTTGTATGTTTATACCTATTGTAAACGAAAACTGACTGCGACAGAAATTTAAGTCCATCTAAGAGTGCAAGTTGTTTGTGAAAGGAAGCCTTAAAGCCTTAAAGGCACGTTGGCTTTTATATTTTTTGCATTGTATTTTCAAATAATGTTCGAAAGAGTTCCCGTTCTCTTTAAGAATCATTTGTTTTGCTATTACTTAGATACCAATGATGCCAATAAAATATGAACGGTGTCAGCTATCGCTAGATTCAATTAGCATTAGCACAAACGGTAGCATATATGTAATTATGGGATAGTATGAAGAAAAAACTGTACAAAAAAAATAATTTGTTGACCGTACACAGTGCGGTGAAGAAGCGGCGCGTCACAAGTTACTTTGTGCTGGAACGAGCCCCGAGTCAATAGTCTTTGGAATGTGGCGTACGCTGAACCTACCTAGGCATAGCCTCAACACCTACGTAGTATTGAGTGTTACCTTAAACACATATTGTGTAATTGTGTGTCTTACGAGTGAGTGCGAACTTAACTTTTTTTAAATAGAAGTAGTGAACGAGCCTGCAGTATACCTGGTAGTAGGTAATTTTTATAGGGTTATAGTAGCAAACGAGCATGTAGACCAACTGATTAGAGTGGCCACTGCCGCCCATTTACATAACTTTAATCTCATTGATCAACCCTCAATAAGATTAAAGTTACAACTGAGATAAGTTTCATGTATCCCTTACTAGACTCTTTATACCAAACGTCGGTTAACACTGGATCCTTTCCATTGAAATTTTTAATTAGTTGTTACTAATTGCATATCTGTCTGATGACAGATATGCAGTTTTTGCCCCCTGTAATTGACCTGTGGTTGTTACCCTTGAGAATTCGATTGAAATGTATGTAAGTAGACCTATACCTATTTAATTTTTTTAAAGGTAAAGGTTTCTTGTGAAATCCATTCTAATAATGAAATCCAACTCAACAATAAATTTTAATAAATGACCATAACATATAAAATTTTACTTTCAATAATATATAGTTAGGTACATACACGTACACATGTTGATGAACTCCTTTCACAGGCTAATTAAGAGACATAAAAATGTTTTTTTTTTATAAAATTCAAGAAGCCTTTTTGAGATACAGGTTTTGAAATTTTACTTAAATATCATTTAAATGAACAATCGACATTAATATCCCTATGCTAGGTTTCTTTCTCGGATTTTATTCGTATTCTTATTCTGGAACAACTTACTTACTTTTAAAAGATAAAATGTCGTTGTAAACTACTTTCCTGCTTACAAAATCTAGGTTATTGCATAATATTATATCTCTCTTTTGTATACAAACTATACGTAATAGTCTACGATGTAGACTATAAAGCAATCCACCAGTTGTATCTCTATAAAGCAATTATCAGAGCAGTGGCTCAATCATCAAGTCATTAAAACAAAAGCTTGCTATTAAAACTGTATAAATAACACCTAGGATTGGTGTGTGTGAGATAATAATCTGTAAAATAAAAATAAACGTATATCAAAGTATCCATTTGTTATTTTCACGTTATTTCTATTGTCATTTTCTAAACTTATAAATTTATTGAACATGCAAAATCTTAAAAATGGTTCCAAAACAGTTTAGTGTCCTTTTGGGTGTCTGTTTGTTTGTGTGGATTACTCATAGAAATTACCGTGCGGATTTTTATGTGTTATGCAATTTGTTTAAATATTACAAGTACGAAACTTACTATATTAATCTTATACTATACTAATAAATCTTAACATATGTTTATATAGGTATGTCAAGATCCTGCAACAAAATAAAGAAATGCTAGAGTTAACACGCGCGTAAAGCCGGGTGGAAAAATAGTATTTTATAAATTAAAATTGCTATTAAAGTTTAAGCGGCTTTTAATTAATTTGAATCAACATTCCGATGTATGTGAGCGAAGGGTCGGATGAATTTTGGGAACAGAAGCCAGAATGAGAGCGCAAAATATTCTGATGCAACCGTTACTGTTTTAAGGTAGTAGAAATTTTTGTAGTTTGTATGCCACCGCAAAATTGTACTGTTACACTATGTGCTGTATGGTAGACAACTTACAGTACACTACAACATTAAAACGTATACATTTAACCACAATAACATTTTTTATCTTAGTTGTTAAAATAGAGAGAGAGAGTTTTGAATCACATTATCCACGATTCATGTCTTCTAATTTGG
This sequence comes from Telegonus apastus, assembly GCA_018250635.1. Lineage (NCBI taxonomy): Eukaryota > Metazoa > Arthropoda > Insecta > Lepidoptera > Hesperiidae > Telegonus > Telegonus apastus. The sequence continues at coordinate 9,067 of DWNY01003185.1, forward strand.
GTTCTGTCGAAGATTATAGGCGCCATTAGCTAAAATTTGTACTGATAGTTCGATTAATTATGTCGTATTATTCCGATAGACCTACGTTAGAGCATTTGACTCTTATTGAATGAGTATTATTACATCAGTTATTTTCTACAAAGGCTTCTCTTCATTGAGCTTTAAAAGAGGTTCAAAATAAAATGTATTTAAATTAACGAGCAAAAATTTCTATACATACAAATTATATTATAAACTATTACTAGCATGATCCTTTTCAAAATAATGTTTTAATTACACATTATTTTTACTATACCTTTATGAACCTAACTATGAAGATAAAAGTTATAACGCTAGTGCAATCAGATAATAGCATTTACCTAATTATTATGAGTTCTACACAAGGTCCGCCTCCCACGAAGTCTTATCAGATTGTGAATTAAATAATTTAAACTACACTACGACGGGTATCTAACTACCGAGTGTGTAAACACGTATCTATTTAAGTAACGGCATCAAAACAGTTATTTCTAGCTGCCGTTGCTTAGAAACGCGTAATTATTTAACTACTTGTACCAAATATAATATTGTTCATATCTTTACTACCCAGTAATGTTCTAATTAAATTTTATAATATTTTATATCATAACTTAATAATCTTTACTGGATGTTTAGAGGCCTAAATAAAATCAAACTAAGTAGCCTAACGATTTGAGGATAAAGATGTAGAGCTAAATACATACAATTAATTTGATGTTCAAATACATATAAGATGAGTGTAAGACATTTCATCAAGGATAAAAATGAATAAAATTGATATTATAATCACCTAACTTGAAAAACAGGTATGCTTAAAGTTATGGGTAACCAGCTCAAAAAAATGTAAACTAAAACAAAAATACATCATAAGAACAACCTGATAGATTTTATTTTTAAAAAGATGAAACTTGAAAGTGTACTCAAATCAGTTCGAACAACGCAGGATATGAACGCAAACAAATACTTGACGCGGTTGTGGGATCGACCAAAGCTATGTGCTAACACAATGTAGTAAATAGATCACGGAATGAGATTCGGATAAGACGAGGGATGAAACGAGCGGCGCGCGCCTCGTCGAGCGAATTCACTGAGACGAAGTCCGGGCTTGCGGCCGCCCCGCCCGCCC
>DWNY01003186.1:0-10209 GCA_018250635.1 Telegonus apastus
ATTTTTAATTTAATTAATTTATTATTTTTAATTTTTATAGTATTGATTAATAAATTGTGTATTGTTTGAATATTATTTGTATGTAAATTTATTACGTGTATTTTTATGTAATTATGTACCCGTGTCAAGCGAAATATTTTATCCGCTGAGTGCTAGCGTTTGTAATGCGATATGCTTTAAGGCATGGAGTTAAGTAGTTATGTTAAGTCACAAGAGTGAATATTTTTCTACCTCAGTTACATTGAAACTTATCGAACTTGTGAACAGATCTACATGTATAAAACGCTGGTAATGTAAATCTTGTATTTAAAAAAATTGCAAGCGGCGACTTGAACTTGAAGTTATCTAAATTTAGACATTCGCTTTAAGCAATTTTCATTGACATTTGTATAAAGATATACAAAGGAAGCCGCCGTATGTCGTGTTTTCTTAGATCTGCAACGTCCTTATTTATTTTTGTTTTACAAAGAATATTCCTAATTATACCACGAAAGCTTTACATAACGGTTGACGCTATAATATGATAGAATATGGTTTCTGTACATAGTCTATATAGTATAAGAAATGTGCGATACCCCAGCCAAGCGATTTCTTGTTATTTATTTTAATTATTTGTATATTATATATATCCCAATTGTTGTGTCATTTATTTATCACTAAAGAGTGTGCACAATAGCGTATATCAAAGATTGTGTGGTAATTGTGCCTGATCTACAATTATAAGCATTACGTGTTATTATATATTCCATCTATATATTAATACGTGAAGCGGAAACTTCAGATCCCTGGTTCGAATACTGCGCGCACAGAGCAGTGTGAGATTAGGCATACCTTCTCTTCATGTACTTGACATGAACAGAAGGAGCAAGGCAGATAATATTTTTGTCAAAAAATACGTTATTTCTTTTAAATGGAGTCTAGAAAATTAAACCTCATTTTCAATATGTATCCTCATTGAATAAAGAGACAAGGTTTTCCTAACGCACATACGAATAATACATGTAGAACTTTATTTTTATTTCGACGTATTAAGTTTTTTGAATCCTCGACGTAGATTAAAAAAAAATTAAAATGGCAATGACGTCACGGCATTGAGGTTGACAGATATTAATTTGCTTATAATTCTTTAATGTAAAAGTTTGATGTAAATGAAACTTTAATATAAATGTTTGAAATTTATACAAGAAATCCATAGCGTTTTGAACAAGACATGACGGAGCGTTCGGAATAAACCTCAAGGGTAGGAAGCCCTTTATGGCTTTACTTTAAGACTCCAAGCCCTAGGTATAATTGCAATATAAACATTATTTTAAGAAGTATTGTAGTACAAATTTAGCGAATTAAGTGATCCCTTTGATATTTATTATTTCATAGGATTTTAACATTTTTTAACTTGGTTGTTAGTTATCTTTTAGTTTATTTTATATTAGAATACTATTTCCGTGGTTCTTAGTGTATTCAAGCATTCCATTTATTTTATATACTCGGCTTTTATAGTGTTTTAAAATGTAAAATGCTGGTGTGCAATTTTAAAGGTTGAAGACCAAAGTTACGTTAAAATCATAATGGTTAAACAATGTAATAATTATAGTTATTTGATAAGTATTTGTTAATTGTTCAATAATAGGTATGGAAGGATTGCTTTGGTACTTTTAGTTGGAAGTAACTTGGGAAATTGCTAAATCTCACAGCACAAGTTTATAAAAGTAGGAAGTGTTAAATATACACTATGAGGTGTCGTTTTAAGTATTTTGTACAATTCACAATTGTTTTAATTAAAAATCAAAACATTATTATGTTTATTGTAATTGTTGTAAGTTTCAAGCATGCTACTTAGTTTTTGGAAAATCCTTGTTTTTAATGAAAATAACATTGTTTTAAAATAATATCTTAACTTTCATTTAATTTATGAAAATTAGCCTAGGAATATCTTATAAAGCCGTACTGACAACATATTCATAGTAAAGTATTTACTTTCAACTTGACAAAATATTAGTCTGTGGATAATATGATACTACGATGTATATTTAGATAATTTGAACCTTTTTAAGGAGTAAATAAAAAACGTAAATGTTAGATTACGATTTAATATTGTGGGATTTGACCCCATAACATCGCTCTGAGCACAATATCACCGACGTGTAAAACACATCACAAAATAATCAGTTACACAACATAATTAATCAAAAATAAAACCTAATAAATATATTATTTATAGCTATCAACATCACAGATTATATCCGTCGTGACCGGACGATCGTTGGCAATTAGTGGACAGCTTGCTGGCCAGTGGTTCTCAATGTGGCCTTGAGTTGAATTAAAATGTCAGTACGACATTAGTGTACTGTCCGAATAATAGAACAGTAAATCTGTAGCCTTAAAAAGAGAAGGTTTAGATATTACCGATATAAAATGTTCACGCTAATTTTAGACAGTGTCAACCATTTAACTTTGAGAACCATTGAATCAAGCAGCTGCTATATAACTGATACATAATATAATTTAATTTTAGTAACATGAATCAAGATGTAGAAAATAATCGTAACATACTTATATACTATATGTATCACGTAGCAATTACTTTAATTTTTTTTTTTATCCGGTCACATTTCCAAAGCAATCATAAAGTAATTTCGGTAACAAATTTCGCGAGGTCATACAATAGACATGATTATAATTTGCCTTAAACGACAATAAATTTTTCTGTGTTTAATAATTACTGTTTATTGGCTAAAAATTTGTACATTATTATGTTCTCGTTGTACTTTTACCTTAGGTACTTACACTAACAAAATGCCATTCTTCACTTGACATAAAATCTCACTGTCGTAGGATTGTAGGTTTCCATAATTTCACTAGTAAATTACTTAACCCTTATAAAATAATTAAAAATATAATTTAGTGATTATAGCTTGTATGTTTACGCAAGACAAGGGAGTATATTGATGCAGAAAAACATGAATACACAGCAATAGTAAAACTTGGTAACTTTACTAATAATATTTTAGATTTCCGTCAATAGAGAGGATTTTTTTACATAAGTGTTTTATGAACGTATTTGCTGCCCCTTTCGTCGTGCCCTACATCTGTCATTTTCTACTTAGTACCTATTTAATAATCAAAATTCAATCACTCAACAGTCATAAAATACATCTCTTAATAATACGGCTAACGGTTGCACATAAAGCAGTTACATACCTACTTATAAAAATAAACAATAATATAAAATGTTACACCTAAGTAAAAAGTAGGCATTTGCGTTACCTGCTTCGAAGAAGCCCCTCACTACCCTGAGAACTTCCAAGCTCTACTGTGCTGGCCGATCTCGTCCATATGAAATGTAATGCCTACGTTGTACTTATAATTATGCCACGGACGGTTCTAAAACATAATGGCACAGACACTATCGGCAATCCGATCTCAAGGTGCGAATGTGGTGTCGTTGGCGAACGTGGCCTCCGTTGCGTTCATGGACTCAGAGCCGGAGTTGTAGGCCCCGCCGGAGAACTTCACGATGATGCCCTCCAAAGACGTCCAGGTTCCGACGACGAGCCCCAACACGCCGAAGATGACGACTATAGTATTCTTGACGATCATGCGGATTCGCTCCGAGCGGGACACGTAGTACCAGTACGTGCAGCTCTGGATGAAGGCTGGGAAGGCCAGGCCAAGTGCAGAGAGGCACAGCGCGCCAAAGAGCGAGATGAACAGGTCCAATTCGGGCACCGCCGCGGCAATTCCAACTGTACAAAATGTTCTCTTTAGGAATAAGTTTAGTGCAATTGCGTACTTCGAAATATGTAAGTACCTACTTAGTAAACTTTTATTACCTACCCTTACATAATATGCATGGAAAAAGGTGTGAGTTAGGGATGTTATGGACATGAAATTTCGGATCTGGATATGGATAAGAAGATGTAAGGAAAAATATACCGGTTTCGGATATGGTTACGGATATGAAATTATTTAGGATTATCCGATAGTTCCGATTACGGATACGGATCTCCATAACATCCTTGTTTTGAAAATGTGACTACTTGTAAACTTTTATTACTTTATCTCTACTTAATACTTAGGAAAACTTTGAGTAATCAGAAGAGTAAGTGTTATATAATACTTACATGTAACTAATACTATGATGGTCCTGAGCACGTATTCCCAGATGAGCCTGTGAGAGCTGTTGAGGAGGCGCTGGCCGACATACTCGTTCCACAGAATGTCGATGGCCACGTAGCATGCGAGACCGTGCGTAATGAAGATAGCGAATGCCAGCAGGCATTGGACCACGCTGGCCAAACTGAAATTAAGTCATCCAAACTTAGAGTGAAATGCAGTTACCACATTTTTTTTAATTCTCACCGGACGCTAATTTATTCTTACCGTCTACATATTTTGGGAAATGCAATCTTTTTTTATTAGAAAATAACTCCTAGATACGAATCATTCTTGGTAAATTTGTATAATGACATGCTGCTACGTTGAAAATAGCATTTAGAATTATTGTCACAAAAAAATAGAAACTATGATAGGTATATGTGTTAAACATACTAATATATTACTTACGTTTCGGTTTCGGAGGGCAAGTTCAGAGTGATGCTGCCTTTAGAGTTGATCCCATATTGCAAATAGCCGAAAAGCCCCATGCCGACGTACAAGATGATGATACTGATCATAGCGCGGTTCAGAACGCCGAATTTGCCCACGAAATCTTTCGGCGTCTTCATCTCATTCTCCAGCGGTAAAATCTGAAATGAATAGTCACCATTAAAACCTAAGTGAAACAATTGAACATATAAGACAAAGGTTGTCGATGTACACTTAGAGTAGTATACATAGTATAGTAGTATACATATATGCGTTTAGTAAAATCCATGTTTAGTGTATTCAATTTTATAAATTAAGATAGTTGTTAAGATTGCAAATAGGAATAGAATCAAGCAAGAATTTAGCACAAGAGCCTAAAATAATAAATATTTTTAACAATTTATATAAGTGATACTGTCATTGAAGCGATATAATACGTATTTACATAAAAATAGTGTGCAGTGATTACCGTTTACTCTTTTATGTTCACAGGCTAATAGAAAAAATAATTCAAAATTACATTGGGTGTATACCTAATAATTATACTCTTATGTAAGATTATGATTTTTAAAACAGTTATTTTTAATCATACCGACATTCTACATTTTATTATATTGCTTGATAAATGTAAAGGTTTTTTTTTTTAATTATCCTTGAAGTTTCGAATTTACACACTTTTACTGATAGGTTAGGGTATTCAAATATTTTAATGTAGGTATATATTTATTCGTCAAGATTTTTCTACTAAGTATATGAAATGTGTCGGTGTAAAAAAAGTAGATTTTGCCAACCTTAAAATGCAGCAATGTATCTCTGTATAGAGTTTCATAATAATTATTAGATCAATCCTTCAATCAATCGAAAAGATAAAATATTGTCTTCCGACTAAAAGGTCCAAATACACAAACAATAAACTTTTGAATATAATTCTTACTTACCACACCAATAGCTTCGAGTGCGAAGAGTACAGTTCCAAAGAACAGTGGGAAGTCCCCGATTTTCCCAGCTGGAACTTTTCCTTCTAAAGTCGGAGGCTGCCTGAAGATGTAGTACAGGATGATTGCAAAACTGACAATCGTGACTGCATTGGCGATCGCTGAGAACGGCGCCAAGTATTTCAGGTCCCGGACCCAGTTGATGAGAATCAGAGGAAGCAGGATCCAAAGCATCACTTCCATTACGGCCACTTGAATCCCGAACTGTTTGATCATGACGGACTGGATGTTCTCTGACACGAACACCACATATACGCAACAGGTACCGATCTGGTAGATGAGCAGGAAAGCGTTCACCACGTGTCTGCAACAAGTAATCTTAATATAATTTAAAAATAAATAAATAAATTGAGTACTGACTTACTTAATAAGTTCGTGTGTATATTAATCATATATATGACATTATTCGAATTCGGTAGATCAAATTGAATGTAACCCCATTTCCCGAAACGTTAAATTTCTTCTTAAAAACGTTAAATCTTTGATGGTCTAGTTTAGATATAATAAATAATTGGCAGTAATGTAAAAAAGTGGTCATTGCAAGCATGATAATACAACTGTGTGAACTAATGTTACTAGCTCGACTTGAGACAAGATAATAAAACTTATAAGAGATGTAGCATTTTCGTATTGAAAATGTCAAGAGAATGGGGATCATAAATCGCGAGTACATTTAATCGAGAAACCGACCATTATATATTACTGCATGATGCGTGTCGATGCCTTGAGCCCCGCTGACCTAGAGAGTGCGGGTTGCATTCTGTGTGGTCCTAACTCATGGGTTTTCACTTTATAGCCACCATTCCAATCGCTACACTGCTAACCACTTCGTATATTTGTCATTCCTTCGACAATTCTGAGTAATTGCATATAATTTTCCATAACTCGTTCCATATGGTTGCAAATGTATGAAAGGGAAATTGAAAGTACTCGTGCCTTAAATGTATTCGAATGATACATCATTCAAATCATCATTTTATCTACAGATAAAATACAATTTATTCATGTTAGATAATTTTATTGAAATTTAAACTTTTGCATCAATTAATGCAACTAGATCGTTCAGAAATTGAAGTGGTTTGCTTATAAAATTGTCCATTCTATTTCTACTTAGAACCTTTAAATTCCTACGAATGAGCTATTTTTCACGTGTCAATAATAAGGCTGACAAATAATTTGTTGATACGTATCGGGAAAGTAAATATGATGCCAATGACATTCAACTTTATACCTATACGTAACAATATTTTTAATCACTTCGTAGACCGTTCAAATAAGCCGTATGTCACTGATTTCCTCGAAAACTAAAAACTAACCTACAATCTGTAGTATAGAAAACGGAACTTACGCAGCATAAGGCGCACAGGCCTTGCACCAATCAGGGCCCTCGGACAGCGCTGCTTCAGCGGCCGCCGTGTACGTTAACGACGGTACTTTTCTCCTCTTGCACAGCACGTAGCACGAGTCTATGAGCACGTGGATGCAGTATGTGCACAGCACACCGATGACGATGGTACCGATCGCGCCCACCGCGTAGCCGGACTTGGCGAAGGCGTGCGGCATCGCTAGGATGCCGGTTCCTAAGCTGCCTTTTAGCAAATGCAGCAACGTCTCAGTGTTTCTGCAAATAAATTATCGAAAGTGAATGAAAGTTACTGTTACTTCAGTATTTCCATAGTAACATTAACTGATTGGACAGCTCTTTGAACTTTTTTATCTATTTTTGATTTGATACCATTAAATATTAATCTTAAAATATTTTTACTTGCTTATTAGTTTGACTAAATAGGTATAGATAGATAGGTAAATAATTCCAAAAGTTGATTTTACAAACATATCACGAATTGCTCAGGTCGGCAAGTCCTTAGAACACTTAAGTTGCCTTGTAACTTGCAAATCTTCCTTCGACATCGTCATGTATACATGTGAGTTGAATACAAACGTTTATCAGATTATGAGTGATAGGACGATATTTGACGACGGCATTTGGATATATTAACGGGGAGAAAGAACAAAGAGCACGGAGAAGAATGATGATTCGTTTTTAGTGTCAGTACGTATCTAAATAGTTAAAGAAATGTGCCCAACAATAACGAATTATTTTGTCATTTTATATATCTGATCTTTGTACATTTTTACATTAATACTTGATTCGCGATTTCATCGTAGTGGAAATAGACTACACTTATAATGCATGTGGTGTGGCGATAATTATACCCTAGAAGCAAATTACTTACATAGAATTCTTTACGCTTGGTGCGAGGAGACGTGCGGCCTTGGCTGTGTAATCGAAACACGGAATGCCTAATAATGTTAACATTAGTTAACATTACATTAACAGATTGAGTTCCATGAGTAGATAATTAGATACTTGAAAAATTGTATGAACTAATGAGGTGGATGGAAACGAGTACCTATCTTCTTCCTACACACATACCATATCTACTTACCATATAAATTCGTAGTATCCTAAATTCTAACCGATTCGTTTTTACTTCAAAAATATCGTACGATACAATGCCCCAGGTTGCGAGATAGACTCTAAAATAGCAGTGCACGAGGATCTAATAAGGTGTCATGTGCCTTGAGTATAGTAGGAGATTGACTAACCTCGATAATTAGGTACTCACATACTAAAAACTGTATAAAATTGATAACGTGTTTATTACCTTATTTTTGTACTTCTCATGTGGTTTTGTTTTAAAGTGGCTATATTACCACCTAAATTTATTTCGTGACTCGGTAAAAGTTCTGGTAACCTAACGACCTGATTTTCAAATGTTATGTAGCACTTCAATGGTAGGTAGATACCTTTTGCTAGATAATCGATCGATTGTTAATTACACGTAGTGACATTCGTTTGACTAGGGACCGTCATTACTAAATTTAACTTTAAAATGGTCTTTAAAATTGTCGTCTATTGTTACATTTCTGGATTTATTCAACAATTTTTCGGGTGATAATATAATTGTTTGGTTAAAAATGGTTAGTCTTATTTTTTGAAAAAGATTGAAGTAGTAATCTACGAAGCAAATAGCTTGCAATAACATGCATCAATGAAATAAGATAAATTAGCAAGCAATGCGTCTGCCCAAGCCCATTAGTACAATGGTTTCCATTAGAACAGAGAAATATGTACATAGATGAGGCGATTGTACCTCACTGATCGAAGCCTATAGACAATAGTTTTTTTTTAATTTTGTTCCTTATTAATTATCTAAAACTCTGCGTTTAGGCGCCTACTTTACAGGCAAATAAAAAAAGATACAATTTTTGTTTGTTGTGTTCTAGTTTAGCAGGAAAGTCCTTGATTTCCTTACGTATGGGCTACTTGCTCGGAACTCAGGAAGAGGAAACGACTGTTATTGAGGCCACCGCTTGAATCATCGGACAATGAGCTATAAATTTATGACACTTATGTATGAAGGTATCTACGTAGGTCAAGGTAGCGATTGGGTTTGCCGAAGGTGGAATTAAGATGCCTTGTAAGAAATTTCTGAGAAAATTGGACGTACGTGCGAAATGTATGTTAATTAATAAATTTAAGCGGATATACTTCAGCAATTATATATAGACTAGCCGTGCCCGCGGTTTTATCCGCAATTGTAGGAAAATACTGAAATTGATCGTTTATTTAGCAAATTTATAACAAAGGATAAGAAATAAGAGAGAGGGGATAAAAAGTAGCGTATATGTTATTCCAGACTAATCTATCTATGTACCAAATTGTATCCATATCTGTTCAGCCATTCTGTAGTTATAGTTTAACAAACATACATCCATCCATCCTCATAAACTTTAAGCTTCATAATATTAGTAAGATAATATTAGTAAGTACTGCATAGATAAGTACAGGCTACAGTATAAATCGTTTTGAAGCTGCAGGTAACTATTTGTATAACTATAAAGTTATATCTTCCCAGCCATCAGTCTTATGAAGTCCACTCCTATATATTGGCTTCTTAAATGTGGGTAGGTATTGCAAAAAGTTACCGCCACTGACACGCATGCTTCTTGGTGAGTGTTGATGTTATACTGAAAGACACTGCCTCCCGTTTAGATTTTTTTCTTAGTCACCTCTTATGACATCCATGGGAAGAGAGGGAATGGTGCTATTTCAGATTGACACCGCAGGGCACATAGTAACGTACATAGAAGCATAGTACCGATAAATCAATAATTTGCAGTTGTTGGAATGGTATCAAATATGGCAATTAAGTTTTAATGAAGGTAGGGAAGGCGAAGTTGTGTGACATCCCTTTATGACCTTAAATTGCAATCAAAGCGTATTTTTGTGGATATTGCCTGAAATAGGGAACAATTTAATTCCATATAGGTTCACAAATATCACATATTCGGGCACTTAAGACGCAATGAACTTATACCTACTAACTACCAGTAGGTAGTCAGGTATCACTTCAGTATTACAATCGAACTATTTAGATGCATATTAAGAATGTGTACACCACCGCTGGGTTAAGCAACTCTCATGCGACTGTCATGAGTTCAGTTCCTTTTCAAAGCGTTAAATTAGTTACATAATTTAACTATTAAATTGTTGTTAACTAAATAATTATTAATTGTTGTTAATTTAACTGATAAAATCGAAATGTTGCTAAAGATCCTATAT
>DWNY01003187.1:0-10209 GCA_018250635.1 Telegonus apastus
ATGTATATATATATTATAAGCCATTAACAATCATATGTATAATAATATTTAATGTATACAAATCTGAATACTTTGTATCAGAATGAAAAAAATTACAAACGCCCACGTATTCAATTCGAAAATGCGAATAATTATGGTCTTTTAGATATTGCTCGTATGTGGCCTGTTCATATTAGGTTGGCCCAACAGTTTTATTTATCGCCGACTAGCTACAATTAGCGAGCAGAGCGAAATTTTTTCACATATTTTTTTGTAATATGTCCACGCAGTCCACTTGAACCTCTGTAATTAACCTCAGATAAGAAGTTGACTACAGATCCGTTGCTACTCTTCAGCTACCCTTCTTTCCGCATACTTCAGACTAGGACGCAGAAGCGCTTATCATTATTGTAATTAGGCAGAAATACGTGTGGCGGTGTTACCTCTTGAGTAGAACCATAAATTGTCCCAGTACCTTCAAAACGAACTGACAGATTGGCTATCATAAAAATGTGAACCGAAAGATTTCAGTCGGTGAACTGTTGGGCCGATCTAATATGAACGGGCCCTATGTAAATTCAAAATGATTTGATAAAATATCAAAATCCAAACTGTTATTACAGCTATAAATCGTATCGAATCCAACAGCGAGTATTAATTTCAACTCTAATTAGCTGACGAGTTCCTTTGCCAATTAAACGTTTTAGATAACAGTCGAAATTAATTAGTGCTAAAGAACCGGTGATAAATTTTCAAAAGCCGGATGTAAATTTGATAAATCTGTTAATCGAACCGAGTTTCAAATTCCCTCTAATCCTTTAACTGTAATTAAATTCTTGCAACTTACGATATTCCCATTTCAGATTAGGGTTAAAGGTTACGGAGAAAATATTTGTAGTTGTGTGTATTGGATACCTACATTTATTTATTTTGATGACCGGCGTGGCGGAGCGATCATCAAACTGTCTGACGGCCTGGCTTTAAAAGGTGGTAGAAAAAATTGTGGTTCAACATCGGCTGCACCACCGGCACACCGCTTTCTGTCTTGTAACAGCAGTATTAAGCGCTGCTGTGTTCTGATTTGAAGAGTGTAGTAAGGGCAACATACTTATTCGGGGCATTCCAACTTAGTCCACCAGAGTAGGAACGTGACTGTGGCCGACCTCAGTTAGATGATCTTATATAGGGTTGATAACTGATGTCCGTGGGTGACAGTGACTAATTACCACCATGTGGCCTGCATGCTTATTTGCTACTTCTATAACATAAAAAAGCCTGCAATGGGTTCAGAGTTTGAGTCCCGGACATATATCTAAATGATTAATTTAAATTTATGTTCTGGGTCTGGGTATTTGTGTATTCGTCAATGACAATGTATCGTGGGTATACAGGAAAATCAATAAGAGCTATGTGTGTAGAAATAGTTATTTTAATGTTGTCGGTAACTCCTTACTCTTCCATCACTGGTGGCACGGAGGTCCTCGAAAACTTTGGTTTAGTTCAAAGCAGTCAAAGCGCAGATTGGTGTTGTACTTTACACACTTTGGAGGTTTTAAAAGCTCTTAGGCATAACTTTCCTCACGTTTTTGTAAACAGTTAAAGCGAGTGACAATTTATTTGTAATACATAGACAAGTCCGACAATCAAGGGTTGGATTCGAATTTTGAACTCCCATATTAATAGGACGCATTTCCAATCACTAAACTACCATCGCTTCTTTATATGACTATACACAGTTGAAATACGGAAATGGCAAATTTATTTATTCCCTAGTTAAGGAGCTCGGTGAGCTGCTTATCTTTGGATGGGTGACGGCAAATAAATAATGTCTTTTCAGAAGTATTTTACGAAATAGGAACTTCGTAGTATGTACTATTTATAGATCTACAAATAATACCAGAGGCAGTAGTCGGGTGCAGACTCTGAAATTTTGTGGAACAATAACATTGTTTATCGAACAATAGCATTAATATGGATGAATTCCTTATTACTTAATTACTATAATTGTATGATTAACCAGAAACAAAATAACGAGTGGAACGCTTGATTGATTTTCATAAATGAACTTTCCGACTACGCTCTTTAATTACTGTAGCCACTTATCCGTGTGAAATTGAGTTGCATTCTCTCAATCAGGGATGTTATGGTGATCCATATCCGTAACCGAAAGTATCGGATATCCGAAATAAAAATGTATCCGAAACCGTAACCAATTCCGAAATATACATTTCTGATAATTTAGATAGGGTTCAAATATAATACAAAATAAATGGTTTTCACCGGGCAGTGCCGACACAATATCAATGTAGGTTTCTTAATAGCAAATAAATTAAATCATTATTTTGTTATACGTTATTTTGTTTTCACTATTCCTTAAAGATCATTTATCCGTAACCGAAACTTTCCGAAACTATGGGATAATCCGAACTAATTTATCCGTAACCGTATCAGAACATATCTAGATCCGAAATTTCATATCCATAACATCCCTACTTTCAATCCCCATCAGGTACTTATTGCTCAATGAACTTTTAAATGAGTTTTAAATAGATTTCCACACTTAACATTTTATTAATATAAAGTCATATGACTTCATAAATTTAATACAAATTTATGCAGAGTGGAGCGTGAGTTGGATGGGTTACCGTTAGTAGTTTTCATCGTACTTTTGTGTATCAAAGGGCAAGTTAAGTCGTGTGTACTAGGATTTTGTAAGGCAGATTTGGTAAGGGAGTTATAATAGGTACTGGTTATTAAGGATCTCATCTACGATTCACGTCACTTTTTTAATTTTTGTATTTAGTGACAGATTCAGTTCATACGTTTCAGTAACAACTTTTTAACATGTTAAAATGTTATTCATATCTTACTGTAAAGATACGATACTCATAAATTCAACATTAAGTAGGTACCATAATAGTAGATAAATAGTTATAATATCTTTTTATGCCTAATTTTAGTTTTAAATTACATTTTTATCAATTCCGCTTTCGTCATTCAATACATCACTCTACGGGTTCAATTCAAATAAATACAAAATCGTTCCATTCTCCGTCCCCATTTGACATCTGACAATTGCATCCTTCCTAGGGCGATGCAAGCATACGATTCCATTTTTACCATAACACATAAGAATAAATCTGAAAATAGGGAATCGGACCGTGAAATCGAAAATGGCCGACTTCCCGCAATCGCCCCTAAATCGTTTGCTACTAAATCATATTCACTATAAAAGTCGCGCTTGCGATAAAATAATAAATATTCCTTGTGCATTTTATTGTGTTACGGTAATAGTCACAAATCTTTTAAACTACGATAACGCGATTTGGGCGTTTTACTCCGTTGGATTTCTTCTAGATGCGTTTCGTATGACCTTTTTTGATTCGAGTTATAAAACTCAGTCAAGCAGCTTATTGCAATGTAAAATGTTTAATGTATTTTTTATTGAGCCTAAACTTTTGAGAAAGTTATTTTTATTTCCAGTTATAAATGTTCACGGAGAACTTTTCTGAGTTCTTACCATGAAAATGTATGATGGAAAATGTAAAATCCTTATACGAAGCACTAAGTGGCCCTTTGAAAGCATAAAAACTATAAAAGGGTCTTTCTTTAAGCCACCAATGCATTAGTCCTCAAACCTATTTGCTATTCATAGGCGGTAGTAACACCCTACTTTTCTCTTACGCGAAATTTTAGAACTCAGTACAACAAGAATTGTTTGTGGTGTATATTTAAATAACGCAAATTATTCTGTTATTTTGACATGATGATATTTTTTCCTTATTAAAAAAATCAATATTCTACATACATAATTCCACACTAATTGGATGCCATGAAATCTCGACATTACATGTATACAAAGAACTGGAGTCAAGTTGTCCATTTAGATGTCTGCTTCGCCGGGAATCAAACATAGAACCCTCTTTGCATCAGACTGGTATTATCACTCTGTTAAAGTATCAATGTTATTTATTTTCTGTCTTTCTTTCTAAAACTAAAAGCATGACATACAAAATGTTTTATAAGAGCGACATATAGATTATGTTGTTTATGTCCATTTTATAAGATACTCAACTTCAAAAGCTGCGGGAAGCTCGTTAACAATGAAGAAAAATGTAAGCTTACTTAAAGTTCTCTTAAAAAGTATCATAGCTTATTCACCGAAAGGTTTTCCGAAAGAACTACCCCGTCTTCACCGCCCTAATAAAGGTTAACATCTGTGAGGTGAATGGCCTCCCTACGGGACACCAGCTGATGTTATTGACAACACGGTGTTTCTTTTATTCCCTCACAAAGGGGACACGAGCGAGATTGTTACTCGTCAGGTAGGTATACAGTACTATTTATACAATAGTACAAGTAATTCGGGTATTTAGTCTGTGATGCTTGTGTAAAACAAATATTGACAGGTGGGTTAAAATTTGGCCTCTGAAACTTAATCATTCGGGATTGAAACCCTTGGTTATTTTTTTAATTACATTTGTTCCGCGTCTACCCATTATTCCACTGCAGGGCTCGAGCCTCCTCCCAAAGAGGGGCCAAGGCCATAGGCTACAGCACTGGCCAAGTGCGGCGTGATAGACTTCACACACCTACCTTTAAACATTTTTAAATGTTTTTTTTTAATTATATAATCACATGATATCACAATTAAAGCTGTCTTGACAAAAGTCATCAAAGGTTTGTGAAGACTTATAATCAGCGCTCAGCCATTGCATGACACTAAGCCCAAAGCCAAGGGATTTCCGAGAGAAAATCCACGCCCAGCCATGCCAGCTATATATTAATATGACGATGAAAATGAATAAAAGTATCTTTCTCTGTATACCTAGTAGCATTTTACTTAATTTCCATTTTTCAAACATTATTTCAAACTATTTGCATACTTCCATACTTTACTTATTTCCGTAGTTCGAAGTATCTTCGCCGAAGTTGGAAGATCTGAGGTGAATTGTAGTTATAAAATGTTTTCCGGAATTCGCTGGAAAATTGTGCTTTAATTATGATTGGTTGCACGAAGTTTATTAACAAGGCGAGTTCAGATGAAATAAGCTTTTCCTAGTATTTAATTACCTTTTAATTTGAGTGAATAATTCATAACTTCTTGATAAATATAGAATCTGCACAATCTGCTTCCAAAATTACAAACCCAGGCGTAATAGGCTTACGATTTCCCAAATTACGCACATAATTTTCGAATACTGCGTACAGAGAGGAGTGTGAGATTAGATATACGTGAAAATTCATAAAAGAAATGGGCAAAAAGGAACAATATTCATGTATATTAACTGTTGTAAATATATTAAATTAAACTGAATAAATCATGCACTATTTACATTAATAACAATAATACTGACAATGCTAAACAATGCCGTCAACAATGTCAGATGTGGAAGTAAAAAAATGCGTTTCTATTAAATGCAGCTTATTCTATTATATGTATTAGAAAACTGCCAAGTTTTTATTGGATGTATAATTTTAGGTTTAATTTTATTAATTATGGTCGAATCTCGACCGGTGTGACGGGTCTACTAGTATAAGTAATTTGTCCATAATATAGCATTATATTGTTTTCTTTTTTTAAATATATTAGAACAAATAGAACAGCTTGAGCGGTTTTTTAAAAAGCAAATTATAAATTAATTAGCATTTGTTTTAACTATGAAGAAAATATTCTAAGCTACATACGTGAGAGTTCTTAAAAAATCCAAAGACATGTAAAGTCTACTAATCCGCTATGAGAAGTCCCGTACTCGTACGACAGTAATAGGTTGACGACGAATACAGGATACTTATTCCATTCAGTTCTTACTCACAAAATAATTATCCGTGGACCAAATAAAATTATCAAAGGTTCGCAAAATAAACGAAACACGATGTTAACTCAAAGAAACATAAAAAGGTAAATGGGAGACAGGTATCTCGGTTCGAATTCGGTCCAGCATGAATTCTTTATATCCTCGGGCAAGGTTATCGTGTTGAAAAAACACATGTCTCATTATCTACGTGAAAACTATAAAGCTTAAATTAACACAAGTTATTTAAATCACAGATATAAACATTTTGAAGGAGGTAGAATCCTATGTGCTTAGATTCGCGAGGGACCGCCGCCATACATATTTTAGCCTAATAACTAGTCTTAAGCGGTACTGTATTCTGATTTGAAGAGTGTAAGGTAGACATAGGCAAGACGTTCCAACAGTTGTGTTGCTTATTCTTTATAAGTAAATTGAACAGTAATATTAAAACTTTATTTCTACTCCTGTATGTCTCGTGATTTACAAGGTTGTAAGCGAAATTACAAAGTTGTCGAGAACATTTTAGCCGCAGTGACCGCATTCCATCCATTCGCGGTGCGCAATCCGAATGTATGCACAAATTCCTGATTTTAAAATATCTCCCTCGTTAGCGGTGCGACAATTACCTTGCCCAGCTTTACAGTTCCCTCAGTAGCCGTTTTAAGGAGTCGGGTGAACATAAAATAAAATTGAAATATAAGACGAGGCAGTGCATTACACAAGCTTAACTTTGAGAGAGGTTTTTTATAGCACATTCTGCGCGTATGCGACTTGAATTGTACTGATTGATGTAACAACTTTAAATATTTAATGGACTTTCAGATTTATAGATTCTGTACATCCGTACATTTTTTTTGGACATGTGTTTCTTTTTATACCAGAAAAGATTAGAATTCTTACCAGAGCACCAAGTTGGAACGTAAGATACTTACGTATGTATGTCCTTCTGACTAAAACACAGCAACGCTTAACACTGCTGTTATTAGTCAGAAGTAGGTATGACGAAGGTGCCGCCGGAGTTCAACCATAAAGGATCACGTGAATCACCTTCATGTTTATTTTAAATGAAATTTCAATATCTTTGTGAAATTAAATGATAAAGTAGTATTTTCAAACAGTTTATAGAAACTAGAGGTCTACAAATTATACATATTAAAATCGAAAATTCAACGAGGAAAATCAACGATGTTGTAGTCATTTCGCCTGTCTAATAAAATAATACCTAATTTGGCAAAACATGTTCGCAGAATAGCGAAAGACTATTGGACGGATATGAATTGAATAGTGTAAGACTCCTGTTACAGCCATTCCGTTATTCACATTCATCTACCCACATCTCCATCAATTTCCATAACTTCTACCCGCACCGTTTATTATTGTTAGTAATCATACGGTTTCCCGAACATCAGTGCTATCTGTCTTTTAATTCGATAGTTAGTACAATGATTGCTGATGTGACTATGAGTCGTGTCTTACCAGTATTACCTCATACGCGTTAATAAAAGTGAATTAACATAATTTAATCAAAGAAATATGCCAAAATGTGGACAGTCGAACGTAATAATTATGTGAAGTGATATAAAATAATTTATTTCATTATTGTTTGAGTTAATGTGAGTAGTGAAATGTAGTGAACCGCAAAGCTGATGTCAATGGTCATGTAGGCCCAATATGTGTTCTATCGTGGAGCAGTTATTGCAGCCCTGTGAAAGCCAAAAAATCTAAGTGTCATCTCTTACGTCGCATATCTCCTAAAACCCACATGAAATCACTTAACTAGGTACCCGATTACCTTCGTATCCGATTCTCCCAAATGGGGAAACAAACAAACCAATTTCATATAAAAAAAAACAAATACGTAGTGAAAGTATAAACAAAACTTATACGATGACAGCACAGCGGTTCCCCGAGCGGCTAGTTGCCAAAAATGAACAAAATTGAATCATCCTTATCTAAACACACCACTACGCTAGGTATAATGAAAATACCCACGAAAACAAAGTACAAAGGCGGCCCCAGAGGACGTGACGACCGCGTGTCCGGCTTCCCTTCATAAATTCTTCATCCTTTACGAGGACATTTATTTAGAATTCTTTTAGGATACCACAGCTTTAAGGTCGCTGAAATTAATTTACTGGAAATTTTTAATACCCCTTTTGCTATGCATATTGCTTCGTTGATGGTCAGCCATGTTTAATGGAAGTTAAACGGAAAGGAAAGAAAAAGAAGCTTAGAAAACGATGCCCTGGTGTGCCTTTCTCTGCGGGTTTTTAATTTAATGAAGCCCAAGATTTATCCCACATTTGAACATAGGCTTTTTAGATTACTTAGAGATTAACAAGTTATCAACAGGCTATATTTCTAAGAGCTGAACTTTCTAATATAGCTTCATAATTTGTACCTAATATTTAAGGCAGAGGTAGGAAACTATCGAGTTATGAAAACAGTGACTAAGATTTCAATCTTATTTGGTGATTATACTTTTTATATGCTTGTGAGGACTCCTCTGAGGATTCAGTCACTATACGTTCTATACCTAGCTGGACAAATAACTAAATGGTGAATTAATACTTTTATTTTTGATCTGCGTATGCATACGACTTTAGGTTTACTCATGGTACTCAATAATCAATAATAAAAATAATTATAATCAATCAATCAATGTTATTTATTGTTAACCATTTGATAACACGACCAATAATTTCATATTTATGCTCAAAGAAGCACAAACTTCCTCATTAAAGTTGCAATTAACAGTTTCCCAAATTTTAACTTGATATAATATTATTTTATGAGTAGTCACATAGATCAATGAGCACGTAATAATCAGCTCACTCGTTCATTTACTCGTTAATAATACATTCTCTGCTAGAGAGCACGATACAGTAATTTGACAAGAATCGAAAAGCAATTTTCGGTAGTAACATAACATGTTTTTCCAGGCATGAAATATGTGAAACCCGTCTGAATAACGAATGTTTACAGGTTGAAGTGATCCGTGACGCGCCACCGCGGTAATTTAATTGTAGAGGAACACTGACAAACGTATAGGTGAATAAGTTGTAAAGCATATATGTTTTCGTTACATTTTGTTGTGCAACCCATAAAGTATTTTTCCATATAACAAGCATGATTTTCATACGATTAAAGTGATTTAAGGTGATAGAACCCTTCATGGTTCGACTGCGGAGGCATCACCGGTACAAATATGTCGACCTTATAACTGAAGTGTCTTGCACTGCTGTGTTCTATTTAGAAAAGGGTCTGTTAAGGGCAAGATTATTACACAAGGTATTGCAACTTAGGCTTTAGGAGTAGCAACGAATCCGTAGCCGTCCTCAGTTTCCCTTAGGTAGTGTTTATATTATAAAGAAATGCTCACTATCGCTAATTGATATCTGTAATCAACGTTGAATATTTAAGTCTTATCTGACATAGGTTAGAAATTATTTGCACTCCCAAGGTCTAAATTGAATCGTCTCTTATAGTTCTACTAGGTATGAATTTGCAATAGATTGTATCATAACAGATATATGGTATATGTGGTAACGGAGATAATTATTCGACGCGTTCCAACTAGGTCCTCAGAGGTAGAATCCTTTGATTCCAAAATACTCTGATATTATCTAGGGTTTATTTTATATATGTCTATAAGCGGTAGTGGCCACTTACCATCAAGTGGACTGCATGCTCGTTTGCTACTTTCATAATATAAAAAAAGAAAACAAATGCAATTATTTCGTGAAACTGGAACGAATATAATTATAAACAGTTTGGTTCGAGTTTGTACTAAATTTATTCCATCGACAATTAGTAGGTACTATATCATTGTGAAATCGACAAATTTTAAAATTATCCCAATTACATTAATATAAATGCTATAAGCATTAAGTCCACCTTTGTTCCTTTACATTACTGTAAGGTTACATAAAGAATAAATAAATAAATGTACATCTCGGTAAATTACATGTCTCTAGTTAAAAAAAGCCCATATACAATCATTTTACCATAGCCACATTTCCCTAGGCTACCATGAAGGTAACATTTAAATAAGTTAGCCAAAATTTAGTTTCTAACAAATTTAACTGCGTAAAGTGTAACATATGGTCTAAAGTTCTGGATGCAAATACTATATTCGGTTAGGAAAATTAAACCACATATAGAGAACTGGTTGTTACCCGCGACTTTATACGTACAAGCTTTTATAAGCTTAATGGTTGCTGTCCACCAAAGCTGTGCCACATAGCTATGCTATGCATGTTTATCGAATCCACAAGTCAGTTTGATTGATTTTTAATGAAATTTCATTCAATAATAGATATGTCTGGTGGACTGACAGGCTTAAATAGCTGACTTTGCATTCCACATAATTATATAAAGATAATGTAGTTTAATAAATTAAATTCCACCTCCCATTGATTTTCTTAATGTC
>DWNY01003188.1:0-10208 GCA_018250635.1 Telegonus apastus
ATCGATTACAGATGTCCATGCGGCAGTAGGCACTTACCATCAGGTGGGCTGCATGCTTGTTTGCTACTTTCAAACTATAAAAAATGTACATACTATTATTTATTAAATGTAAATGTAAATTTATTATAAACTTATTTATTTATGTGTTACTAATTTATTTAAACCTTTTCCGCGAACATCCACAAAGCCATCAATACGTAACGCGCTGTTACCACGCAGTACGCTGCGTGATCAAAATGGAAACCATACAGAGGAAAATGGCTGCCTGAGTTTAACGAACTAGACAGTTATGTAACAACAGGAATTAAAAGTTTTAAATGTCAAAGGTAACAAATTATATCAAATTATCTTCGATTTTTTGATGTAAATGGTATTTCGACATATGAAAAGTTCTGAAGATTCTATGTAAGCTTCTGTCAGTGAAAACTAAACATCAGACTGAATATATGTTTCTTGTTAAAATATTAGTTAAGCAAACTATGAATTAACAACTTTGATGCGAGTACTTGAGATGCGTTCGCTAATTCGTTTGATAAAGGACGTAATGCTAATGGTTAGTGCATTGGTCGTGATCGTCGTTAATCAACCAATCTACTTTGACAATATCCTCGTGCAACTGCGCGTGATAACCTCTCTATATACTCTTTATTAATCTCTGACAGAGATTAGTCACAGATTAGTAGTTGCATCAAAATTTCCGTATTCCATCCTGCACCTGTCTTTAGAGTCTTGGAAAATATTAATCATAAGCGATTCAAATGGTCCCGCTAAGATTTTATATTCAAAGGTAGCATAATACTTAGATTCTGATCAGATACCTAGATTGTAATCAAACTCGAGTAATTGTTAACGGGCATAGTGGTTCAACATGACCAACATAGTGTTATAGTAGACATGTCGCCGGGAATGTATGAAATATTTATAATAATATAAACTTTGTTTTATCTGAAGGCATTTCTAGTGTTAAAAGCATAAAGTCTATGAATAGCAATCGATTCCTTATCAAGTAGAACCCATTGTAACACAGCAATTAAGTAATTAAAACGTGGAATGGTTCAATCACATTTCTAATAGTCTTAAATTCCACTATTTAAATCTTAATTTGGCGAGAACACAATCCGGAAAACTTGTTTGTTAAGTTTTTATGGCCAATTTAACAACGTGGGTCGCTGTAGATACGATAGCCAAACAAAGCGAGGTACAGTATGGAGTGGGCCTATAAGACAGTCTTATTGCGAGGTGCTAAAAGTCAACTCCGCGTAACTTGTATTGAGACAAAGCAAGGCCACAAGGTACTAAACGGTGAGACAAGCAAGATAATAATTGTGAATGAGAAAATTAACTTCAGTATTTCGGTCGTAGGGATCTTATACATTATCCTTAATTATAATGTTATCGATTATATCAAATTGATTCGCAGTAGCCTTCGCAACTACACATTTTCAATATAAACACGATATAACTTATCGAGAGATATCATTATCTACATATAACTGACTCATTGAGATCAAGCCGAAACCGTTAAATGTGAGAATAAGGTTTGGATGAAGCATTCGAAAGCAGGATTAAATCCTTTCTGCGAAACGACTTATTTCGTACAGTTAACTGGACTCATGTGCGACTTCAAAACACTATCTAACCGTAATCTTTCATTTAAAAACTGTGTCATTAAACCATGCTCAAAATAATACTAATAAAAACACTTTTTTTATATAGTAGAGGTACAAATAAATTTGTTTTCATTAAAATGTGAAAATAAAATATAGGAATATCAAAAGACTTTCAAGGTTACAGTATTCAATATAACATGAAAGTGTTAGCATATATATTAGACTGTTTGTTCTAATTAATTCCGTGTCACGATCAGATCAAGTTGTTGGAAAAGAGCTCAAAGTTTACATATTTTTCCTTAGCAAATTCTATATAAAATAGCCTCATGGCAAAATCATGCCATGATGTCACTTAGAAATTATCAGGAGAATACACATTTTATGGAGACATTTCTTGGAGTTCTACGGTGATTCGATAACCTTTACCTAAATAGATTCTGATTAATCAAATTTTTCTCACAAAGCCTAATTTTGTAACTTCTATAATTTCTGTTTTTTTAGTAATGCTCATATATTGTGTCATTTTTTCTTTAATTCTAAGACTTTTTTATGATATACGTATACGAAACTATTTATATAATAATAATAGCAAAACCTTTTCCATTCGTTACGACAAAAGTGTAAATTACAGTGTAGATTTCTTAGAAAAATATACTCGTAGATATCTACGTAATTTACTGGAAAGTTAATTGTTATTTGTCGTCACTGTGATTCTTATTAATATCTGTAAATGGTATTTATTATAAACAAACCTAAGTAATAAATCTAATGGTTTTTGTTATGAGAAAATACTTTTTGGACTTGTCATCCATAAAATTCAATTGAAAAGGTTTTTAAAGCTTAGGTAACTAATGATGGTAGTTGAAGGTGGTAGAGCCGTTTGAAGTTCTACTCCGGCGGCATCACTGTCATAATTCTTACTGCCTTATATCAGCATGCTATGCGCTGCAGTGTTCCGGTCACACGACAAACACGAGGCATTCCAACTTAGTTCTCAAGGACACCAGTAGAAAACTCAAGATTCTTAACTATGTCATGGAGCTGTTCACTGAACCTCTCGTTTCTACTTCATCGTTATGAAAAAAAATATTAAAGGCCCCCAATGAACCAACCACGACTAACACTGATAATAGAGACCTACGTGGTGCTGCTTTCAACGTATCACATACGGTTTGATATCCTATTGATGCAGATATCTAGACTAAGCTTAGAACGGAAGTTTGGTCTGGTTGTTTTCTTGAGTGTGTTCCTAGGTTGCTATAAACATCCCTAAAGATAACACCTCTTATTGATGAGTATAGATATTGCAGTTTATTAATCAAAAACAAATGGCCTTTGATTATATACTCTATAGATATGTCACGCTCTTAGTGACAAGCGAATAAGTCCAAGAAAAAGTATGTGTGAGTAACTCACTAGATTAATGACGGCGTCGTATGATTGGTCAAATACTCCCATTACCCCATTTTTGATTGGATAATAAAGTTGAGTGTTATAAACATTAGCGATTTACAGGCTAACAGTTAGTGACTATTTTTGATGCCTTTTTTAAGTAACGCTAAATCTAGAAGGTATATAATCAAAGTAAATGGCTTAATACTATTTAGTTTTGCTTGTGACGATCACCTTAACTTATCAAAATTAATAAATAATTCGCCGACTTGATTTCAACAAATGATTTGGCAGATTCTGCTGTTTACTGAAGAAAGTTGGCACGCACTGTCATTTCATCGATTCTTGTTAACATGCACCTATATAAACAAGCGTTCTCTTTTGACCTACTATGTGCAATAATAATTTTATATCACTAAGTGTATATCTAATAAGATTTAGCTCAAGTAACATTCCTGGCATGCTTTCGTTGTTACTAATTCTATAGTCATAATTAGTATTCTAAGCGGACGTTGTATATAAGTTTTTATTAGTAAATAGATTCAATAGTTTCCCTTCAAATGAGGAATGCTTGTTTCATTTTAAGCTTGTTTATAAATCTTGTTACATTTCAATTTAAAAGAGTTATATAGCTAAGATAATCATGTCATAATAAAGCAATGTCGGTTATGTAGGAAATCTTTCAAATTAAACACGATACAAACATTGACAATCCAAATAAGGTACTGTCTTAACCAAAAGACTAAATACAGAAGAACTTCATCGGCAATAACTAATGAAAGGAACTTGGAAAGAAATAATATCCTTACTACAGACTTAGAAAATACTTCATCTAAAACCAATGTCTAAAATTGGATATCTCTGTTGGAACGACCGGGAAGGCTGTAAAACTTGACGTGGACCTGCGTTACTGGTTCCGAGGTCCAAAAATAGACGGCCACTTCGCGAGTAACGGTGTGGCACGGGCAGAAATACACGTACACATTTCTCTTATCTATGACAACGTAATTTGCACCTTAAATGACTTGTTTACATCAGATTTTACAATATCGTCGGCGCCCGTAAAAAGTGGATTGCTTAAGGAATTGCAGTTATAATCTTGTTCTGTAATTGTTACATCTTTGATTTAATTATAGAAGACAGATGCGTCAATTATAAAAGTGCGACTAGCATTTACCTGCTTCTTTTATTTTTAATGTAACTATGACTAATACTTCGTATAACGCTATTTTACATAATTTATTATTATAAAATCAATTATAGTAATTAATCATTCGCGGTTAAATGATAGCTGGTTTTAATGTAATTTTCCCCTGAAGTTGCTACCTTAACCACAATGGCAGGTAGATAAGTACACATTAATTACTCAATAAATTAACTGAATTAAACAACGCTTATCAAAAAGGTTCTATTCTAATTTGCTTTAAGAAGTACAATGCAGTTTTTGAGGAAAATTATTCAACTAGTATTTACGCATATGAAGAGCAAATTGAAATTGTATTTTATTAACATAATAACAGTTTGCTTGGTGACTGGCTTACAATATATGTCAAGCTCAAAGTAAACGGCTCCAATCAAGTTAATGCAGCAATATGTCAAAATTGTTGGGCAATTTACAAAGTCAAACACTATTAAAGTATTAAATTTTGATGTCGACGTAACCGTTTATTAACTTATTACGAAATTTCCACCAAAATGATTACGAAACAGGAAAACCTTTTAAAATTACCAGGGTCATCAATAATTTTGGCGTTTTCTTGAAAATCAATGTGTCACTTCGATATAAAATATTGGAACCAATATTAAACCAACTGTTGCGCTTTATATGGGTAATCATCTAATATTGGATACTGACACACTTTTATTTAAGAGCGTAATTTCATTAGTATATAAGTAAGTATATTACAAACGACAAGCAAAGAGGACATCGCGCTTGCTTGCGAAATCATATTCGACGAAGCAATTTGCAATATTTGCTCTGTTTCAAGAACTTCGAATGAGCCACTAATGTCCAAGACCTACAAATGACCTTTACATTTGAGGACATTAATATCATCTTTTACAGAATTTATATTGTAAGCCAATTTGTATCCAGTTCCTACTTATACATCTAAGATTAAATGATAGTTTTTTTTTTGCTTTTACACTGACGCACTTCAAATTTAGCGACATGACATCGTCAAATTTATGAAATGTTACCAACTGGAAACCTTAATCTTATCAATTCATCATATAAATATGTATATTCAAGACTGACTATACATCGTATTAATTATTTTAATATTTTTCAGGATATCGACATACGTAATCCGATGTTAGCAATATTATCTTAATAGTTTCACTTACTAAGGCAGGATATCGTCATCCTTATTCAGTTGTTTCCAATTGTCTCGATCTTCACATTTCCGTTGACTCCCTTTCACTTCTGACTCATATTCCATTGTTCCATTCGTACCATATGTATCGTTGTATATGTAACTGGTACAGACATGGCTGGCTGAACACCCTTTTTCTGGACTGTTACGGCACAAAGGGGTCTCTTGTTAGTTGAGTAACTGACAATATGTATTTTAATGTTGGAATAGATAAAATAAGGCTATAATGTGCGCTTTTATCAAATAAAACAAGTTTTTTTTTTAAATTGGGCCACAAGAATAGTCGTCTATTAAATTTCTTAAGTAGTTTTGAAGTAATTTTGTTCTATTCTGTTTCATTTTCTTCATTACTTTTAACCCCTGTTTTACTTTTAACAATAACTATTGTTTACTTGTTACTTATCGCAGCACGAGTCAATAAATCTTCTCCGTATCTCAGTTTAGTGCGACTCCTCTGGATTGTTTGCCTCTTATTAAGTATGACTATAATGTAACAGTATCTCAAAAGTGGAACGAACTTCCTTGTCCTCTGTTTATTTATGTTGGGTCAAGTTTTTTGATCTTATACATATATCTTTATACCTCATTTGATAATTTATTGTTATCAATAATTTATTAATGTCACTGGGGCATAATTGGATCAACGTCACGATGTTTATTAATATAAACGTCCTTTTTATTTTTCTTCTCATTTTTTTCAACGTAAGTAAGATTTCAAGTTCAAGTGTTTGTTTTTTCCGTTGATTCAGATTCCAAAAGGATGAACACATAGTTTCCATTTACAATGTAGTTACAACCGAGTGGTTCACCTTTTACAACAGTTTCCTTACCTACTAATGCTCTGTGTATATGTTCGTAAAACAAATTACGTAAAAATTGTACTACACTGGCCACGATCCAAGAAGTAAATTTTTAAAATTCTAATCATGTCCTAGAGGGATTAACGCACTTTTATATGTATTCAGGCCATGTCCAATTACATGGCTATTACATAAGCATAGCGATACTTGATTGTGCAAGAATGTCATACGAGACCATTACAATCCTCTTTATAAAGATGTGCGTGCGAATGTGGTTATTGTAACCTATGGCTGAGATTACAATGGCGTGGAATAAAACTAGGATGGTGACCAGACCTTCGTCCGCAATTGTACATGCAATAAGCATATACTCAAGTTACAGTAAGTATCTATTAACGAATAATGTCAACGATAAGTATGAGAAACATAATATACAATTATTGAGCTACGATTAAATAAATAAATTAATAGTGTACTTAAGTATCATATCATTTGAGAGAATTATGCATCAGCTACATCCGTAGACCATTGAAGTCCGGTATTCCGTATCGAATGTACTTACTTAGTTACTTAAAAATTAACTTTTTAAATTACTTTGAAACTTACTTTGAAAATTTTCAAAGTAGCTATAAAACTAAGGACATAGTTGTTTCTACACGTATAATTAACGTTTCCAAATTAATCAATGCTTGGATCGGAACCCAGATCACTATGTTATAGGTTTCCTCAATCCAGCTTTAAAAGATCTTCCAAGTCATGAATGTCATAGCTTTGCCTTTAACTAACCAAAAAGCAAAAATATAACTAAATATACGGATGGGTCGGTTGGTTGCACTACCGTAAAATATATCGTCATGAATTCAATGATTCTAATAGACAATACATGTTTGCTACAATTTTATTATTATAGATAACATCAGACATGTATTCATGAATAATATTATACCTGGCATGGTATAATTTTTACACACAATTACTGTCACGATGGGTAATTTTGCCTCTTATCTGTAATCAATTTAATTTAATGACATAATAGATACGGGTGCTCTTGAGAGGGCATCATTAGGTTTAATCACACTATCAACCTTATGGCGTCCTCGTGGGAATGGACTTAGTCTGTAATGACTTACGTCGAATGCTTCTACAGAATCAACTTCGATACCATGTTTGATAGTGAATTCTTTGTGCAAAATAACTTGTGTAGCCTTTCATTGGGATCTTTCTTTAGATTGATCATTGTTTTAGTATTAATCACAATCCTTCTTTGTTCGATTGCAACGGTTCTACCGCTTATTTTTATTACTATTATTGATAAAAGCTCTTAATAATGATGATCATAAGATATGATGCCGTATCATCGTTTTCCATTAGGAAAGATTGTTGCTAAACGATGATCAGTTCTAACAGGATAACATTCCCGTTTTCTTCAAAAGCCGTCTGTAGATGCAAGGTTTAGTTTTAGTTAATGTCAACTATGACATAATGTAATTTTATTATTACACAACTTATGGGCATTGTTTTTTGCTGGTTTTTATTCAAGGCAAAACACATCTGTTTTATTTCTTTACTTACAGAAATGAATTCAAGGTATTTTTTTTCAGAATTGTCAATGATCATTTTTATATATTTCCTTGTATCTTCCATCCTTTCTGTTACAATTCCATCTCCTCTTCGTCTCAACATTACAATTTGGCTTTGGTTCTGTAAATTGACGACAGCAAGTCTACTGTTGAATATTTATATAAAAACCATGACGAGTTAAAAATTCAATTCTTCTCCTTTTTAATTATTATTTTCAAAAATTCTGATTTCTCACTAAAGCTGCAATTTTCGGGTTCTTGTGGCGCTGTGGGAGATTGGCATGTAAAACATAAGGGGTCATCTACACTAAGTCGTCACTAAGTACTATGGTATCCTAAAGACGTGCTATAGGCACCACGATCTGCTAGCTTTAATTATCGTCTTAAATAAACAACGCATGCTAATTATTGACTAACTGAAGTTTTTGGTTAATTCTTGCGCCATTTGGATTTTGTGTCTTATGAATGTTACTCTTGATGATGGCTCTTATGACATTGCAATAAGGCGTTAGGGCAACAATGGACCAGTTCGGTGTAAGATAAGACGCGTCCTACATTACTCACACCTGTTGCAACAAGCGGTGTTGTACCTATACAACAATGCAAGTTGCTATGCAGGGCATGGAAATAACCTGTACATTGTTAGGCTTGTAATTCAGCAAATAGTGAGTACGTATGCACATTCATGTTTGTTGTTTCTGTTTGTTGTTATTCTCTGTAATTTAATTATTATTCGACTGCCATAGGAAGATTATGTTTTGCAAGTATGTGAATATCGATTTTTCGGAAACGATAAGGCTAACGGGCTGCTTGATAAAAAGCAGTCGCCTATGGACATTTGCAACACTAGAGGAGTCGCCATTATTTCGCCGGCTTTGGAATAGAGCTCTTTTTGTACCTTTTCTGAAGTACTCCATAGCGCTCCGGGTATACCTCAGAATGAAGTTCTTTAGGAGGATTTCTTGGCTCGGAGGAGTTTAATATATATACTCATATATTAGCAGTCATATATTCCACTTTATAGTATTGGTGCTCAATACTAATGTTAGTTATCTGAAGAAGTCATATTTTTCAAAACTTTGTATAAAGTTTACGCGCCTAAATATAAAATAATGGTTGGAATCATTAATACGATTGCGTAATCAGAATCTCATTTTATTAACAACCTGTTACTCAAGAACCTCAATCGCCCATATAAGTTGAAATTGTGAATTCATTTAATTTTTAAGTGTTTATGATGCGTTGATATATTCGTTAACTTTGAATAACTGCGTACAATATTTCTATATCACCTCTAATTTAAGAATGTCAATTTTAATGAGATGATCTCAAATTATGTTCGCGTATCAGAGCAAATTCAATTATAGTTTCTGCGAGAATGTTGTCATTTTTTAACGTTTTTTGCATGAATCAAAACCAATACAGACAGCGGTAAACAGTCAAACTTAAAACTGATCATGTAGTAGGTAATATTTCTTTGAATTCGCCGAGAAAAATTACTTATTTTATCGTAGGTTTCTTGTCATTCTTATGAATAACCACCGTTCCATCTTCTTTTTCAGGTAAGTTCTTTTGAAAAGCATCTGAATACAAGTAAGAATAGGTATCATAAATCAAGGAGAACCATGTAATTAGGCATTTTTTAAATTTAACGTATTATTACAAATATTTTTATTTCAAGTGCTGTATGTGCCGATGGCTGGGTTTTGTTTTAAGGGTACCTTTGGTAGATTAGGATTATGAGGAATTTTACCTTTTGAAGATGATGAAGCAGAAAACGATGACTTGCATGCTTATTGATGATAAGTAAGATGATCATAAGTTGGAACGCCTCGGATAGGCATCGCTTACCACACTCTTCAAAAAAGAATAACGCAGTGCTTAATACTGCTGTTATTAGGAAGAAATTAATAATTCTTATTTCTAAGGAACATCTTATTCCTACACTTCACTTACTTTACCGGGCAGTCCGTTTCTATTCTTCTATAACAAAAAAGTTATATTTGAAATGCGTACTGAAATCAGTTAGGCATTCTCCAAAAATCTATTAGAGAAAGTGAATTCTATCTCCGCTACGAAAAAGTACAGTTCGCTTTACATCTCTAGTTTTATATTAGAGTTGACCTTATACTTTCTTTTTTGGTAAGTAATCTAACTATTCATATATTAAATACCAAGTTGGCTCAGTAAGGCTTAACACTTAAGCCCGTTAGAGAAATCATGACAGCGCACACTTTCGTTAAATTTGAACTAGTTTGAACTGTTATCTGAGAACTCTAATGTTAGACGCACTTTTTGCTACATCCTAGACAAATACAAATACTTCAAGGCTTCCTTCGCAAAGGAATACTAGCCAACATTGATAATATATAGACATGCAAAAAAGGTTTTTAAAACGGTTAAGTTGATTTCAAAAAGTGCAACTCAATTTGAAGCTGAAAAAAAACTGAT
>DWNY01003189.1:0-10208 GCA_018250635.1 Telegonus apastus
AATAGAAGCATTCGTAGGTTCCTTATGGCGGCATTAGGGCATTATAAAGTATAACATAATTCTGTGTTCTGATTCGAATATTTTGATAACGACTAAGGAAAAGTCATGGATGGACACAGTGACTTGTGATTTTCCTTTTAGTCCTTGTAGAACCCTTTGTAGTTCGACACCAGCGGCACCATCGCCAAACCTATTTCTGCCTTATAACAGCAATGGTAAGCGCTGCTGTGTTCTGGTTTGAAAGGTGTGATGAGGGAGACATGCTTATTCGAGGCGTTTCTTAGCCTTGTGGGTTGGCAATGCATTTGTGGCCGACCTCAGGTAGGACTGTGATTGATTTCAGATATGGAAGTTGATGGCCACTTGACATCAGATGGGCTGCATGCTGTTTGCTACATCCATAAAATAAAAAAGTGTTATTTGGACTGAAATAGGTGTTTCAATGGTGTCGAAGTCCAATACTCACTTGATAGGGCCAGCAACATCAAGATGTTTGCAGGCGTAGTTAGCCTTGGTGGCGGTTTTGCACTCGTCTCCGCGGGCCATTATTAGTTCTGGTTGTGGTCGGAAGCCGGAAGTAATGGACGATGATGGATGAACGAGTTTCCAGGGAATCTACGGCACGTGCTGAATGTGGGTGAGTACTGCGTGTTCCAGGCGGTTCCCGGTGTTAGCGCGACGACTGCCCTTCGTGGCGCAAAGGTTCTTCGCGAGTCTGGAATAACGAGATACATGGTAATTATAAATTTGATGTAAATAATAAATTAATTATCATAATTGAATGATTGTAAGGTGATGTAAATCATTAATTTATCACAAATCAATTAATTATAAATCATCATTTAAGACCCGCGGGGCGGAGTAGTCAACATACCGGTCTGACACGAAATGGGTTCCGGGTTCGATCCCCGGCCCGACAGATATCTAAATTATGAATTTTGAATTCAGTTCTGGGTCTGGGTGTTTGTGTGTTTTCATGGCACCCATGACACAGGATAAAATTCTACTATGGGAATATGGGTGTAGAAGGTGTATATTTATGTTTATTTATTTATCCCGAAAGATATGCAAAAAAGTTAGAAAGCCCTTGAAACGGCAGGAATCTTGATTTAGAATGAGTTACCCCAATAAAGTAATTAAACCTCATCTAAATTCAATCATTGTACCGTATAACAGTAGTGTGAAATTGGTGTTCTGGTTTAAAGGATTTGGCAAAGCGCATTTAATTTTTGACATTTTCCTTTGTCCTTAGTAGAGATAGGTCCGTGCCGTGTCCGGTAGGTCTCCTGATCGATGTAGATCTTACAAATGTCCAAGATCACGTTACAATAAAAAAATAACGACCTAGATATGTCGTCAACTCATAACTTCCTGATTACTTTTGAGGAGAGTCTCAAAATGGGATATTAGGTAAGCCTTCTCCTCACAAGGTAGATCTATTTAAGACACATTTTTAATCTACTCACCATAAAACAATATTGTAAGTAAATATTACTCAACTAGATTTTATTATTACCTACTCATTTCCTATATAAATCTATTAATGTTTAATTCAAACAAGTTTATTTTTTTTCAATGACACTTCTATTTTTACATCAAACTACGTTACACGTAAACTGCCATGCGTAAAAACTTAATTTACATTTCGTTAAAATATTTCTACTGTATTGATGAGCTTTGTGTATATTAAAATGTTATTTAAATTCTGCAGCGAATTATGTAACAGGGACATTTTCCACGATATAAAAAATCTTACACATTCATATTTTATAAAAATAAATGAAAATTGTTGTGACGGTTACGTTTTCATTCTTAAAATTGTTTTTTTTGTCTGTTT
Source organism: Telegonus apastus (assembly GCA_018250635.1). NCBI lineage: Eukaryota > Metazoa > Arthropoda > Insecta > Lepidoptera > Hesperiidae > Telegonus > Telegonus apastus. Next base: position 1,838 of record DWNY01003189.1, read on the forward strand.
GTCTATCTGTCTGTCTATTCATTCAGGCTAATGTACGAAACACCTTTACCGATTATGATGTGACTTACACTAACAGATAGTTGTTCTTGTAAGAAGTGATATAGGCTACTTGAATTATTTAATAATAATTAGGGTTCTGAGCAGTAAATTAAAACCTGAACGCGGCCGATGCTGATGTAGAGAACTATAGTACGACTAGTCCTATTTGAAAAATGCTATTCTTATTATGTTCTTTAAACTAAGTGAAACCGTGGGTCTCAACTAGTAATAAATAATTATAACTTAAATCTGAACATATTACAAATTGCGCAAACTTAGTATGAATAGACTATTGCTAATATCAAATTAATTTATGTGTTTACATCTACCAATCCCTATTGAATAATCATGATATAAATAATAGTAAAACCATAAGGACATAATTACCATGTAGATAAAGGTACCCTGTCTTGCAAAACCCGATGAACCGCATGATGCAATAATGGTCAAGTATGGTATCATGATGTATTCATAGTTTTATTATAATAATGCTTTAGATAGAATGTATACAAAGATATATTTAATAGAATGTATACAAAGATATATTTAAAACATAAGGCGTAGTGCAACCTATCCGTTTTATTGGCTTTTTTGTTCAGATAAAAGGATTTATCACCGAGATTATACCTAGCTACCGTAAAATGTGTTCACTGTTAATTACTTTCCTGTTATACAATAGTTCTTGTAGCAACGAAACGCCCATATATTTTAATTGAGATGTAAAGTTTGTGAAGTTAAGACTTCAAGAGTTAGGGCGTGTAGAGTTAGAAGCTTGACTCTACATGAGATCTGTTTAGATTTGACAGTGCGAGTCACTTCATCTTGGCAACATTTTGCATGAAAATTGTTTTGGTAGGATTATGATTTGTAGTTTAGTCTGTAAATAACGGTTCGTTTACATAACATTTAACGTATCAGATAAGTGCCTCGTTAAACATTTTTTTTTCTATACAATAAATCTGTGAATTATTTAAACAAGTAGATCTTACATCGCATTTTGGTTCAGTCCCTAAGTATGTTTTTTACCTTTAAATGGTTGTTGTAATGACTCGTCAAGCGGTTATTTTTCGGATACAACCTTCAATGTGACCGCGCAAAATCCAGTTGAAGGTTATAGGAAGGATTCCGGATAGGTCAGAAATGAAGGGTTTCATCTCGAGTGTAAGCCCTTAGGATTCCTATTTCGGATATACTATTAAATTCAGGAAAAAAACAAGTTGTATGGCAATAATCACGCTAGGCTTTGCGTGTTGATTATCGCAGTAAATTGATAAATTAGCAGAAATATATTTTTTATAACAACGTTGTAGCAAACAAGCATAGAGTCCACCTGATGGTAAATGTTCACTGCTTCCTATGAACATCTCTAATTAATTACAGATATGATAAGAATCCTACCTCAGACAGATGCATTACTACCCCTGACGACTAAGTTGAAATGTCTTGGATAAATATGTTTCTAGCTTCCGAACCTAATTATGTATTGCTTCGAATAAGAATAGAGATAGAGATACATTTGTGCTATTCATCCACATTATATAAAGGGCATTCGACCACATAAAAACGAAGCGCATAGAATCATTTAGAAAAGTGTCGTTGTATTACGCCCCATTTACTGACTGACAAGGGCATCTGTCACCTCAATAGTTTGACATATCCTTATTATAATCGAGAGCGACCAGTTTGTGCCCTCATGATGTATATTGTTATCACCAACCCCTTTCGTCCCTTTGTAAGGGAGTACATCCTCTCAGCGTAAGAACAGTTAAGGCCACATTCCATTCGCTGCTTAAATACGAATTGGTGGACTTGACACTCGCCTGAGAACTTATTCATCCCTGTATTGTTCTTTATTATTTTTCTCACGCTACTGTAAAGTTTGTTTGATTAGCTCGCTTATCGTTAACCGTCTTTAGTGAGACCACAAACACGCTTCGCGCGCGTGTACAACCAGCTTCGCCTAGAAAACTGCTTTACATAATATATATATCCGTTGTCTCGTAAACACCAAACTGGTTTGCAACTTATAATGTAACTAATGAATCACGGAAAATCGTTCTTTTATGTTTTAGAAGTAGCAAACGAGTATGCAGCCCACATGATGGTAAGTGGCCACTGCCGCCCATGGACAGATGTCCATTAGCGGCAGTATTGGGGTTGATTACAGATGTAATCAACCATAAAATCACAGTCCTACCTGAGGGCGGCTACATATGTGTTGCTACCCCTGAGGACTAAGTTGTAACGCCTCGAATATGTATGTCTCCCTTAAAACACCCTTTAGACCAGAACATAGCGCTTAACATTGCTGTTATAAGGCAGAAACAGGTGTGACGGTGGTGCCGCTGGAGTCAAACAACAAAGGGTTCTACCACCATGAAATAAAGCGGTCGTTATTGTATAATGGTTATCTAAAGAACAATATTGTGGCGATTATCGAAAATAATCCATAATCGTACAAGAAATAAGGGCGGCATTTTTCACGGCCCAGTGCCTAGTAATATGTTACATCAGTAATATGTTATATAACATCAGTACCTATTCAACTTCGGAAGTCCTATCTAAGGAACGCCTCAAGTGACTCCCTTACTCTGCAAACCAGAACACTGAACAGTGCTACTGGAGCCAAAACACGAATGGTTCTACCACCTTTAAACCTCGTAAAATATTGTTATTTTCTCTTTACGTCAAACATTTGTCTCTACAAACGAGGTAATATTAAAAATACTGAACAGATTTGCATGGGATGTTCTAGGAAAGATAATGATTTTGCAAACAATATCCGAAAAGAATTTAAGAGCGAACCTGTAATTAACAATAAAACCGTGTATATATATTTCAATTTATGACCTTGAATGTGTTTAATAAAAGTAGTAAATCATAAACGTTCCATAAACGTTCAATAAAATTCCAAACATAAACTGTAACTTATATTTAATGACGTGTTTATACTTTATCACAACCCTATTTCTATTTTTCTAAAACGTCTTTTTCAAGAACTTTAAAAGCTCAACTTGACAATGAAATAACATTTTACACAAAACCATTATAGCGAAGGCTTAGCGACAACAGTTTCCGCCACAAATGGTGAGTAGGGTGGAATGTATACATTTCTTGAAATATTTTACTTATTCGTGTTGCACGTAAGCCGTCAACTGTAATACTCTACATGATATCGCGGTGATATATATTTTTTTTTCTTTTTTATGTTATGGAAGTAGCAAACGAACTTGCAGCCCACCTGATGGTGAGTGGCCACTGCAGCCCATGAACATCTGTGATCAGCCCTAGATAAGATCACAGTCCTACCTGAGGTCGGCCACAGATGCGTTGCTACCCCTGAGAACTAAGTTGGAACGCCTCGAATAAGTATGTCTCCCTTACCATACCCTCCAAACCAGAACACAGCAGCGCTTAATATTGCTGCTATAAGGCAAAAAAGCATCTCATACTCATCATCATAATCATCACACTCTTATTATAAAGCAATAAAGCTATGTTGTAATAAATAACAATCTTCAATGATTTTAAATATTCAGTAAAAAAACGTACAGTATTTTCGTTGTCAAACAAATAAACAAAAATATGAAAGTGAACAAAATCACGTACATACATATATTTTAAATTGATATATTACTACCTCAGCATAAATCTGTCATACCTACATTAAAGCTGACTCAACTACGAAACAATGAGAGTAACTGTATTGTCTCCAGTATTCATAATTCAGCCACTAATTCCACTTAAGACCGTATAAAAAGACCAGTTGATCCCCACGGAGGCGTCAACGACTCTCAATTAGACCTAACAGCTGTCTGACGGCTTAATACGTCCAATGAGAAACTTTAAAGCTCTCAGGATTTTATGTAGTATGATTTGACGTGAGTTTTATGTAAATCTTCATAATTGGAAAATGTTTCTTTTGACGCATTACAAGAAACTGATCAGTTTTTTTAGGGTTACGGAAATCTTGTTGTTGATAACGGAAGTCGCGCACTTGATTGAAACTTGATTTAGTTAGTTTTAAAAGAAAATCCTATGTAAATGTGTGTATCTAAATTTAAATTACAATGAAATTTTATAAGAAAATTATATTATTGAGAATGTTTACAAAACTAAGAACCGCGTAAAGGTATATAAATAAATTGCGGTTCTAATGGCCACACCATATTACAAACTCGAGCATAGCTAAAATAAAGGCTTCAAGTGACAACTTGATTTTTTTTTATAATTCAACTTGATATAGTTTGATAAATAACCTGAAACATATTTTAAACGAAAACTCACATACATTCGTATACAATTTTTTTACTATTTGAAGTACGATATGTGTTTATAGCCCAAGTGATCGCAATTAGTTGCTGATATTTATAATTAGTACCAACAGTACTTCCTCGTTGAATCCAGCGAGGTTCCACCTTGTGAAAGTTGCAGAAAGTGTTTTACAAAAACTTGTATATAGTTGCGCTGTGACTTTCCATCAGGTACTATTGTGGTTGTGGTCAAATTGCGTGCGTCATTTGTTGGATCTATTTCTTTCCTTTTGTTCATAGCCCTGGAAACTTTGAAAGGTATCTTGTAAACTCAGCGTAAACTCTGGGTAAACATCACTGCCACATGTACCTACTCCAGTTTAGTAAATATATTTTTTTATAATGTGGAAATAGCAAACGAACATGCAGTCCACGGATAGTAAGTGGCCACTGCCACCTATGAATATGTAAGAATCTCCAGATATGAGCACTGTCTGCTCTAAGGCTGATCACAGACCCCTGAGGATTAAGGTTAAATGTCTTGGATAGGTATGTCTCCCTTACCTCACCCTTCAGACAAGAATCCAGCAGCAATCAGCTTAACACTGCTGTTATTAGGAAGAAATAGGTGTGGTAACGCCGGAGTCGAACCATATAGAGTTCTAACACCTTTGAAAAGAAGACTATACCTGCCATGTTATTTTCTGTAACTGAACATGACTATAAATAAACTTATACTATAGTGGCTTAAATCAACATGTTTGCGGACTTAGGCGGCACCATCACCACAACTATTTTTGCAAATTAAAAAAAGTCATCTGGTGCAGCAATGAACTTATTGAAGAGTTCTAAGAGATTTCAAATTTGTAATCGACCCTATCTAGGGTTGATTACAAATATTTGTGGGCGGCCGAGACTATTATACAGTAAACTTAACTTATAAAAAATCTAAATTATTTTTCAATAGTGAGAATGACGCTGTGACGAAATGAAGATAGAACACTTATAGGTACTCGTACCCAAGGGATGCCATGTGTGACGTAAAATCTAAATAGGTACCTCCCTTAGCTATTTTACAAACTGTCAAATATTTGAATTTAGAATATTTCAAAAAGTTTAAAAGTGCACTTAAAAACCACTCTAAAAGTATTAAAATTATCTCGCGTTTGCATCCCATTTATCAGTTTAAAGCACTTTTATGTTAAACCAAAAGGGATACCTTTTACAAAAAACGTTACATACATCTTACGGAAATATCGTATTTGTTCCAAGAGGCATAAGGACTGATTCTGTTTAAAATGTGTACTGTAACCTTTCTGGGGCCAAATACGTGTGAATTAAAGGTCATCGGACCCATTACGAGTCGTCAAGTATGACAATCGACATTGTGCCGCGTATTACGGAAAGCTAGGCGCCTTTCACAGCTGTTCGTGTCTGATTCTACCGACGTCTCTTTGGCTTGATTCTCTTTAGTTTCATGCTATTTGAATTAAAGCTAGTTAATTTGTACGCGCAGAATACTTTTCATAGACTTTAAGACGTAATAGAAAATAAGAAAAACTGAACAAACAATACAAACACAGTGGTCACCAGACTAGTCAGATACGCTAGAGATACGATTTCAATCTCCAATCAGGCAGACTTCTAGATGATATTAGTTTTTACTTCAGATTTTGGATTATTATTAACTTGTCTTAGTATTTCTCGATGACAGCAACTACCCAGAGATTTCTATTATGGAGTGTGGAGATAGTGTGAAAGCATTATACAATAGTAACTTATCGCCCTTAACAATAATGTAATTGTTCATTTTAGTATCTGGGATAAAATCACGTTAAGAATTTTTGTCGTAAGCCGACATTCGGTGTTTGTCTATTTCGGCATACCCCTGCGACGTATAACAAAATGTTTGCACCCCAGTTCCCAGCCAATTGGCACTAATGTGTTTACATTATAAACAATAAACACGCCCAGTTTGTTTACTTTCATACACATCACTATTCCAGATTGATATTACGATAAAATCCATACATTGTGCAGGTATTTTCACGAAAACATGTTTTCGCAAAACGCACGGAAAAAGTACCTGTTTTTGTATGTCTAATTTTTTGCCACGTTTTACGTTTTAAAACATTTTTAATTATGAGGTGTTGTTAGATTTGTTGAAATGTGGGAGTGACGGCTATATTTAAGAAATTATATTTAAAATTTCTTAGGTGATAAAATGGTGGTAGAAATATATGAAGGTACCACCACCACACTTATTTCTAGCGAGAAACAGTTTTTATGTTCCGATAGAAGGATGTTTGCCGGCTCAATTGTATTTGAGCCTACCAAATAAGTCCTGATAATAACGCATTTGTGATTGTCTTCAGTTAAAACCCTTGTTCTACATGAAGTTACTACTTATCACCAAGTGGACTGCAAGCTCATTTGCGATTTTAATCGTATGAAAAAAATTGGGCGCTGCTGTATTCAAGTTAACAAAGCATAAGTGGCCGACCTCATGTAGAGCAATCCCTTAATGTCAATTGCTTGCAGATGTTGAGTGACAAGTTTATTTCGTTCCTTCAATTTTAATAACTAAAAGTCAAGACAGTGAATAATATAAGAATCTCATACATTTATTTGCATATAATTTCAAGTTTAGTACTAAAATAGAATAAATTACGAATAATGTTATCAAGACGCCTATAGCTTGAAGAATTTTTCTACGAAGTAAATTATATACGAATGTGATGACTCATACTATCATCAATTTACAATTATTTTAAAGTATACTTTTTATATTTCCAATTCACTCGTCGTCCATCACGTTATTGTTGAATGCCGTCCACTGTTACGTAATAGTAACAGTGACCATCTGTCATGTTACGTCACGAGGCGGTAATATTGTTTCAACTGGTATAACGCGATTGACAACATTACCTTGTAAGTAGTGTTAGATAATGCTTGAATATTCTGAATCAATGGTAAATATACTTCTTTTGACGAGTTAGGAGAGTCAAAAGCAATTTCTTTTTAAATAAAATACATTTTACTAAATTATTATTGATCGTCAATCTACAATCTAGCAAGATGTTTCGTTACGAAGGAGTGGCGAAAGAAACTCTTTACATTTTTCAGAACAGTAATGTAAATTATTAACTAGGGAATTATCTTAAAAATTGATTTTGATACCCATAATCATTTGATACCCATATTGTTATGATTAAAAATATTTCGCCCATCCCCGCATTTTTTCTCCGTTTGCAGCTGTACTATATTTAAAAAAATATAGCCTATGTTGCCATGACAATTGTATCTACACCTCCTATGTTAAAATCTGTCAAGCCAAAGAAATCTAGACACATACACACATACGCTCGAAAAACAATACCTTTCTGACGCAGTCGGGTAAATTACATAAGAGCCTAGATCATTAGCACAGGCACCAGAAATAACATCAGTTAATTATGTATTTTTGGTTGAGTCGCTAAGTGACCTAGAAATAAACAAATAGGAATGTAAATTATCACTAACAAAGCCAGTTTTTCAACTGAATTTTGGAAATACCCTTTACAAAGGCTTTCATCACGTTATTGTTTCATTACCTAGTTCCACTTCGTTATTTTTGAAATCGTTGGTACAGAATTTTAATAAAGCTCCGTCAATAAGGGTTGCTTTTCCACTTTGATACTAAATTTTTAACTGTCTTATGTTATCGTACCAGGCTCACTAGTCTGGCATGCAGAGGTAACAAGTTCGATCCCCGGTCGGGTAGACACACTGTGATACATTTACATGTACCATTCGGGATCTATGTTTTGGTGTACTCAAATTTGTGTGTTGTGTATGTCATGTAACATACGCACTATGTACGAGTATAAAAATATTTTTCTACTCCACTAACGACTAACTTCGTCTTATATGCTACGATCCGTAGTCCCAAAATAATATTTCTAGCGTAGGGTCAACGAAAAAATATTCCCAGGAAGCCCATTATTCCAACTCATAAAAAATAACGATGGACCTGTCTCCTTCCTACAAATAATAGTATTAGATATATTTCTGTTTTACACAATTTATGGTTATTATAG
>DWNY01003190.1:0-10205 GCA_018250635.1 Telegonus apastus
TATCTGTTACAAAAACACTTTGATTTATGTACATAAAAATATACATTATTATTTTTCCGTATAAAATATTTTTTATCGTGATCATGATCATTAGCTTTAACGTTCACAAAAACATATACTTTTAGGCATCAACTCTTTTTCGCGATTTTTATGCAATATTTTATAATTCAGTTTCCAGTTTTTGAAATGTTTCCATGTAATGATATATTATGTATTTCTTTTTAGTTTTATATTTCACTTTTCAAAATTCACAAGCACAGTTTTCATACTCTTCCTAAATTTCCATGCTGAAAACCGGTGCACTTCATTATTATAATTGCTGCGCCCCCGGCAGCTGCTGTCAGTGCTTGTGTACTCTTGTCTGCTTTTAATTATTTTCTTAACACGTGAATTCGTGAATAAGGATGTCATGTTGTAGGTTATAATTTGCATGAAATTTGTATTTAGTTAGGTGAGAGTACGGGCTTCATTTCATCATGTTTGTTAGATTTCATGAATTACGAATCTTCCATATAAATTTAAATGATGATAAAATGAAACTACATCTTGTTACTACTATCTTCATATTTCCCTACAGGATATAAAAACGATGACATTTTTAACGGTCTACCTATCAGTTACCACTATCATTACGAACACCGATAATTCAACGTTTATTAGTCCTTGTCAAATACGTTTTATTACAAGAAGTACTAATGAACACTTCACTCATTGAAAACGTACTGACCTTAAAACAGCAACCACTGCGCTGCATAATGGCTGTAACGCTTGACTAAGCAACATGTAGTCTGCAATCTGACCAACGGCCGAACTGAATTCTGTGCAAATGAAAGGAAAACAGCTTCGAATGCCGAGAACATTTTCATTCAACGAATGTTAAAGGGCCGATTTACCCCAGTGCTCTTTTAAAACTAAAAGCAAATTTACGGTTGTTTAATGTGCTAAATAAGTCTATTATAAACGTTAGGGCTTTGTACGAAAATTTGTTTATTACTTAGCACTATTGAATAATGCACCAAATTGTTTTCATTCCCGTTAATTTGTAGTATTGTAAATGATCTGACGTTACGAAAATAACTTTGCCGCTGCATTAATTCAATCCAGAACAATGATTTTAATTTCCTATTTTCAAAATATGTCGAGGTAAATTCCAATATTAAGTATTTTTGTTTGAAGTAGTTTTTATTGGTTGTTCAAATGTCTTCTATAATCTCCCCTTGGCAGTGTTATTTTAAAAATAAAGCCGATTAATAACAGGACAAAAACATCGTTAAATTTTAATGCAGTTGACAAAAGTGACAAAACAAGGACTTTCTTTTATGTAAACGAGCTTTTGTCAGTTGCGGCAATAACCGTGAAAAGTACAACGTGGCAACATTTTTTTATTCATTTGTTTTCATGAATTTTAATTCGTACCAAAACATATAAAGTACCTTTTACTTGTCTGCGTCAGAAGGAGGGTAATGTTTTTTGAGCGTATGTTTGCATGCCCATTTCTTTGGCACGCCCCACAGCCCAGATTTAACTTAGGTGCTGGAATCGTCTCAGTTGTCATAGTGACATAGAGTATACAATTTTAAATATAGTACCTGCAAACGGAGACAAAAAAGAGGGGATGCGACGAAATATTTTTGGATCATATCAATACGGATATTAAATGAGTATGGTATGAAAGTCACTTTAAGCGGGTTTTTTTGTTTTTAAAATCACAGCTCGTAGCAATGACCGCACATCAGACCCTTACACCAGACGGTGAACACAATAAAAATCAAATTTATGCTTTGTAAATACTTGGAAATACCAACCACTCGTAAATATAGCTTCATAAAATGGAAATCGATGCAAATTTGCCGGTTCGGTTTTAGGTACGTTTTACGTATATTTCAGAGATGGTTTTGTGACTGAAATTTTGTATTATTCCGTTTTATTTTTGTAAACAATAATAGGAAGAAGTAACTTAAAAACGGAATATATCCTACAAAACTAATGTAAAAAAATTTAGTAACTTAACAACTGAATATACAAAAGTAATTTAAAACAATGATAAGGTCCACTAACATATCTTTTGGGTATGTTGTGGCTATGGCAAGACTATTTTTAATGCTTCTCGCTCGCTATTTCGTAAGGTTAGCGAAATAGCTGTCCCACGAGACTCACTTGAAATGGGAAAAAATTAACATCCCATTTTCAATGCTTCATATGTTAACAGTCTAGTCGGAATCTAGACTTTAACTTATTTATCAGTTTTTTATTAAGTGCTTCACTTTTTCCTTGTCGTTTTAATTTCCTTAGTCCCTATAAATAAAACCATTTTAATAGTCATATTCCAAGATTAAAATACCCCATGTCATGGGTGATATATACTCACAGACAAGAACATCTAGCTAAAAACCGGCAACAGAAGTGTAAATATTTTTTTATATAGATAAGCCTACCCACAAATATTGAAACCTTTACGTATGAGACCATAACGCAAAGTCATTCGTCAAGTTATCTTAATTAAAATTATCGAAGGTAGCGAATTTTCGTTATATCGACCAGTATACGCTGTTGACTTTCCTGTAATGAGTAGACAGAAATGCGAATTGATGAGGACAAAACAAACAAATGCGTGAGCCGACGATAAATTAGGCTTGATTCGGGCCATTCGTCACATCATGTCATATGAGTCTCGCGGGGGCGCTGTTCAGATCCATTTGGACGAGATTGTGCTGCTGTTTACAGACACAATGTTACACCACTACTCTTTCATCACGTTTTCTTCTCAACAAGTTTTTATGAACTTCTTGAATTACCATAAACGAATCAACAAATTAGCTTTGATTTTGCCCATTTGTCACTGAATGTCATATGGATCTCGCTCATTCAGACCTCTTTTCCAGATTATCTCTATTAATTGATAATAAGTATAATTATATCTAATATGGGGAGATCATAATTTGCGCCTAATTGTTATGAAATATATCTCATGTTGCCAAATGTCCTTAATTCTCGTTATGGGATGGATCGTAGATTCGAGTCAAAGTTTCGATTTCAAAACTATTCTTCAGGGATAGCAGCGTGTACTTAATTAATTTAAGGTATGCCTCCTTTGAACATATGTTTACGTGTTGCAGTGGCCTGCGTGCATGGTTATATTGCAAATACGTTAGATTTTTCGTACTATAAAAAGTCTATACAACGTTAGAGCTTTTCATGCGATACGCCACATCATGTACTACGAGTCTCGAGGGCTCAGTTCTCTGTTTCATCTGGTACGAGATTGAACTCTTTTTATCAACACTATTGCGTCCAACTATTTACTCACCTTTATTGAAAACGTTATGTTTACTTTGGTAAAAGAAAATGAATTTCGTTACATTGTTTTTGTTATTTATGGTGAATTTTTCGCCTGTGACTTCCCTTCAATAACATAAATGATTGATTTCTAGTTGTCAACTCGTGATGCTTTACGTAATTTTACAAAAACACCGTACAGGATTGAAACAAACACTTTACCAAATTAATGTTTAGATCAGTTAAAAGCCAAGTCCCTAATATATTAGTTGTACCAGTATCTATACATCTAAACTACATTATATACGTACTTACCTAAGTTACCTAAGTCTAAGTGTACCTTATCTACATATACTATGTTATTTTATCATATATAACACATAGAAACGAAATAAAAGGACTTCTAAACTAGGCGGAATACAAATGTTAAAGTCATAAGCATAAAGTCTAAAGTGCAAAGGTCAGTCCATTGTTCTTGAGGGATTTAAAAAACAGTGCACATTTGCAATGATGACTACAATACAATACATAGTTCGCTTAGTCCTTACTCGAGACAAATACTAATAAAAACGCTTTCTACACTCATAAATCCACACACGGATGCCTCGAGTGCCATGGACATTTAACGCATAGTACTTGTTCGAACTGACGTACAGTCTTCTAAGTTTTATTCAGATGATGGTCCGGGCTGAAAATCATACTGCGATTCTATCTCGGCTTTTGCTGAGTTCCGGTAAATTTTTCATCAACCTTTGCTGCAGCTCTAACAAAATTTCTTAAATAATATGTATATACATATTTTTACTATTATATTACTACAAACGTTTCCTTCCTTTCATTTCATTTATTGTAAAAGTTACATTAAAGTTTGTAGTATGTATCTACTTATGTCAATGTTTATCATTATCTGTTTAATGTCAATGTTTATGAAATTTATAATTTATCTAAATACAAATCAATTACACTTATTTCCAGTACAGAAATCTAAATTCAGTTTGCCTGCCCAGGTATCGAACCCGATATCCACTGGGTGTCAAACCGGTATGGTGACAGCCCCACCACGCGAATCGTTTTTATGTATTTTTTGTGATTGTTTAATTCTGTTACTGTAAACGCCCGAACAATGTTAAATCTTTCTATCTGAGCGTACACACAAAAACATATTTGTTAAGAACGCAATAAGTTAAGTATTAAACAATAATACTTTAATTAGGACTATTTATGGTGTTGAGTGTGATTAAAAATAAAATAATTTGAAGTAAAACATAGACGTAACGTGAATGCATGTTTAATAAAGTGCAAAGGTTATTTCGTTGACCTGTAAGTTTTCCCGAGGGTGTAAAGGGTATTTCTAGACATTTGCACTAACAGCACTAACTAGTACGACAAAGCTTTGCCCGGATGATAATTTCAGATTAAAATATAAAGTAGCGCCATCTGTTTTTAAACAGGTTAAATTGTAATGTAGTGCCAAGTGTTATTGAATATGTAGCTTAAATTGATTATATGCCAGCGCTTTTTACTTAACAACAGATAGCACTACATAAAATATTAAGGTATTTTAAATGTATAAATAGCTACCTAGATAAATTTGAATAGTAAACACTATTTAAATACAAAAATTCGTCAAAATCGTTAAAGCCGTTTCTAATAAACCAACTATATATAAGAATTGCTTGTTTAAATTATAGGATTATAAATTTCGTACTAACCCATTTTGTTCCGTTTACCATTATTGTAAGATTATAAGGCCGCCATTTTTTTCTATATTCATATTTCTATACATATAAGAACCTTAGGTACTCGAAAAACAAATTACATCAAGGTAAGCCCTTACACGTAGTATGTATGTGTGTGTATTCAATATCTACATAAGAGCAAAAATAAAGAAGAAAAACATACTGCTGACATAAATTCGATGACAATGCAGTTTTTAAAGTGCAAAGGTTATTTCGCTGAACTGCAGCATTTCCGAGAGTAGAAAGGGCATTGCAGGACATTTGCTTCTACGATACTGTAATACCTATACTTCACTTATATAATAGAAAAACATTTTTTAATTCAATGTTTTGCTACTAAAAGGGAGCTTTCGGTGTTGGGGTGGTAGCTCGAACCGGCGAATACGGGAAGGACGGCGATATGTGTGGTCCCAAACCATCGTAAACACTAGGCGGTGTGGTGGGCTCGCCACTCACATGGGTGGAGCCCGAACGAAGCAAAGCACTGAGACGACTCCGTTTGTTTTCCTTGCGAAATCCTGGAGTCGTCTTCGCTGAGGACGGCCGTCGGGCGGTTTTCATCATTCATTTTTCATTCGACAGCAAGTTTTGTTGGAAAGTTGAACACCGTATCTGAACACCTGCCTACACCACTGTGCGATTTTTTTTTAAATAAAATAGCTAAATCCAGATTCATTGTGAAGTGTTATGATCAACTTGCGTGATGTTGTTAGTAGTTTAGGAATAAATATAAGATACAACTTACTTACTTACGAAATACAACTGCGTCCACTCTAAAAATAGATGGCAGCAAGAAAACGATTGTAACATTAATTTACACGTACAACTATTACGTACATGTTATTATGTTTACAGTAACGCGCATACAAGCTGTTTTAAACCGTTGCGGTCATATTGCTGACTGAAATTTGACTGACGCATGACGTAACGTTCGCATGAACAGTAAATTACCCGCAGTGATCGATACAAGTTATTACGAATGTCCAATGATTTCCATTATTACGCAGTAAAATATAACACAGCAATATATAAGTACGTAGTAATAAGTCAATGTGAATGTCATTAACACTTTCATTGTAAATAACAAAATAACGCCTAGGCATTTCATGGACAATTGTAGATATAAGTTTACCTACGGTAGACGCGCTGCTTGAACTATTAAATTAATTGTATTAAAATTGAAGCTTGTATAAAGCTCATAAATATTAGGTACATAATAGGCACTCCAAAATTAATAACTAAAACTGTACAACATATTATGTGTCTGTATCTTAGAGATACTATAAAGTTCCAGAGAAGACACTACATACTACTGTTGTGTCTCGTTCAACTGCGGCGCACTGCACCCAATCGCGTAGTGCTCTTTTCATAGTCTATGTTTCGGAAATTAAAGGTTTAAATTAAAAAAGGAACACCATTTATGTTTTAAGCAGCTTCTCCAGTACTTTAGGATATTGTATCTCAATGGTCTGTACAAACGTAGAGGCAGTTTAACCGCTGGTCATAAACTTAGTCGCTCGTATGTAATAATCAAATATCTTCAAGCTTTGCAATGGACTAATGGAAAGCACTTAAAACCGTATCGAATACCAATAAATTACTCTAGAATAAAGCGCAACCATTACCGTCTAGATTCAAGATCTTCGATTGTTCCAAAGATAACATCTTCGGAAGAATAGAAAGGAATAAAAGCAATGGGAAATAATAAAGTTTTTCGCATAGTACGTTGTAATTCTAGATGTTATTCAGTCTCAACAAAATCTCGTATATAATAAAGATAAACTGCTAAAAATGTAAACTTTTACGGTGACTTGCGACCAAGACTACTGCATTCGGGACTCGTAAGCAGTACAATGTATCGTATGGTATCTTTTTTCTGACGTCATTTGAATGGTATTGATCCATGTAAGGAATTTATATAAACATTAGTTAGACAAAACACAACAACACTTGAAATTTTAAAAATATATACTATTATCATCGACTTATTATTGTCTTACAGCTAGGTACGTGTATCCTCGCATTATTGGACAGTATAAATCCCTAATACACATGTTCTGACGTAGCCCGAAGTCACAGTTTTGTAGACTGTACTTTTTTATTTTCATATACCTTTGTTTTTTTTTCAGGACACTTACATATTTATGTTTGTCTCACTATCTTTTCCTTTACCGTTAATGAAAGTGATGATATTATTTTCTAACTAACTGATCTGGCGAACGATGTTTGTAGCTTATTGATGGCCATTTGTAGAAGTTTGCCCAGGAGTCAGTGATGTTTTTACAATAACGCCATCTCGTCAACTAAGGTCGAATTATTCGCGTACGTACGTAAATCGACGTAAGAAAACTGACTTCTGATTTTAAATTGCAATAAATTTTGATAGATAGGATCGATTTGATGAAATAAAGCCTAAATGTTAAGTAAAGATTCGTACTATGAATATATCTGCATTTCCATGAATCCGATCCCGTAGTTTTAGCGGTAAGTAATTTTAAACATACAGACAGCGAGCGCAAGTTACATTCTTATTATATATACAGATAAGCATGTAACTTCGAAAAAGTAAAAGCCTGGAAGTTGAACCCCATACTTCCAGCATGAGAGGTCGTTAGTGTTTTAGTAAAAGTTCAAAGTACAAAAGTCGTCACACCATAATGAGATTGTTGCTTTGAAATCAAGGACTTTAAAGGTCACTTGCAAGCATAAGACAAGTAGAAAGCATCTCTGATTCATAAAGAGCACAATGCACTAGATTGTATCGTATTAACGTAGACGAATCATCTTGATGAAATTAGATTTAAACACTGTGGATAAAATATAAAATTGTGTATTTTACAGCAGTCAACGTTAAATTAAGTAAGTGGTCAATGTCGCCCATTGACATGTGTAATAGAACAAGGGTATAACCTGAAGTGATTAACAGAAGCATACTAACTAAAATAGTCATCGCATGTGCAAGTCGGCCGGCGTTCACTTTCTTAACATACTAGTAAATAGCTGTGACAATGGTACCTAGTTCCACGTTGATAGTGATTGTAAAACGAAGTAGTGTTATAGTTTTTATTTTATGTATTTTTACACAACTGCGTAAGAAGGTGGGTAATGCTTTTTTTAGCGTATGTAAGTCAACATGTATCTCCATTTCTTCGGCACGCCCTACAACCTTAATGTCTTAGCAGATTTTAACATATGATGTGTCATTAGAATCGTCTCAGTTATAATGAAGGCGTAGTCTATAAATTTTTAAATATTGTGCCTACAAACGGTGTCTTCTTTATTTTACCCAATTTAGACTGATCTTTTGAATTTTACGTAATTCTCGTATTACAAATAACAGGTTTTGTTATAAGCTTTGTCACAGTGTTCACACTTGGCCCTGCATGTTCGTGACTAGGGTGGTTATTTACCACATTTATTTACCTCACTTAATGAGTAGTCTGTTAGTTAGTTATCGAACTAACGTAGTAATGTAACTTACTAATAAATAATAGTAACTAAGTGATTTTATTTCGTAAATGTGGCTAGACTAAGGTTTATCACTTAGTTACCTCAGATATATTCATGAGAAGAGATGAGCTATTTTAGACCACCGTGCTATATAGACATTAGACATAAGAATATAAGTATATGCATAATCATTAAAACTAGATGAGATATGAAATAGGAATTTATAGAAATAATTGGCCAAGTGCGAATAGAATTCGCACATGGAGGGTTCCGTACCATCAAATTTTGCATGAGCATCAGCATGAAAAAGATCGGCCCTTTCATTTGATACCCATATTTAGGGATTTTTAAAAAATATATGTAATCTGCCATATTTTAGCAGCGGCCATCTTGGATTCGAATTTGTCATAATTCACAGTACCCTACAAGTTAAAACCTTTCATTTGATACCCATATTTAGGGGTTTATAAAAAACGTTTGTAATCCGCCATATTGTAGCAACGACCATCTTGGATTTGAATTTATCATAGTGCACAGTATGCTACAAGTCAAGCTCTTTCATTTGATACCCATATCTAGGGGTTCAATAGATAAACCGTTAAATGTCGAAAAATATCGGTTTTTTGTTTGAGGATCCCCTCGTATTATGAACTTTTTAAAATTTTTAGTATTTATTGTTGTGGCGGCCATACAAATACATATTTTGTTAAAAAAAATCAAGTATCTGTCTATTACCTTTCAAGAGATAGAACCCTGTGACAGACGTACAGATGAACAGACGGACAGATGGACAGACAACGAAGTCCTAGTCATAGGCTTCCATTTTATCCCTTTGGGTACGGAACCCTAATGATTGTGATCCTTCTTTATTTCCACTACTTTCTTTCCCACTACCAATACGGAGGCCGTACATGGCGGAAATTTGAACCTCCTTGTACAGAACCACGTGACTTTCGGACCTCGTATTTGATTGTTTCTGCTATAACGGTAAGGTCCTATGCGAAGAAGAGGTCGGCCTCGTCTCTTCGATGTGATTGATGTACCTGAAAATTTTTAAAACTTTACTTACAATCCTAAACTCACAATAGAAATAACGATAATTAACCATAGAATGGTTTTATTAAACGCACAATAATCATTTAATTAATAATTAAATGTTTAACTATATGTAATGTTTTAAGTTAAGTAGTAAGTGTGTGAAAGGAAACGTAAGAGGAACGAATGTGAGTGAATGGAATGGATGTGAAGAATGAATGAACGACGAACGGAGTCGGAGTAAGACGTGCAAGGACGTAACACGTTACTAATAGATTTATACGGTTACAAATTATTTAAGAAGAAACAAACGAGTAAGACGATTAAACGGTTTAATTTCATCCCACATTTATAACTAGACATAATGTGCAGCATATCTTATGAAGTTTGATTAAGTTTAATTGCTAAATGTTCAGTATTTTAATCATATATATAAACCATTAAGGATACAACTACACATCAATTCATTACAGATCAACTCTAATCAAGATAAAACGGATACGTTTTAATAATTAATTACGTTATAACATTGTATAATATATGATAAGCAAGGACTTACAACTATAGGTAATATAGTAAAGACAATATTTAAAAATGATTAGCCAAGTGCGAATAGAACTCGCCCATAGAGGGTTCCGTACCATCAAATGTTGCATGAGCATCAGCATGAAAAGGATCGGCCCTTTCATTTGATACCCATATTTA